>SJYC01144952.1:0-22008 GCA_006408675.1 Madoqua kirkii | reverse complement strand
AGATTTTGTAAAGCTCTAAATTCAAAATAGGAAATATTCTGTTTTAGGCTGTATCATCAACATAAAATTATTGTATTCCAAACTAGTTAATTCAGAAATTAAAGTTACACAAACACAACATATGAGAATGCAGAACAAAACTGAATAAATCTGATTCTTCCAGCCAAGAGGTAGAGATTACCCAACACACACACATACATTAAAAGTGTCTTGGAATTTAAATTTTTTTTTTGTATTTTTAATATGCCAACCACAAATTAACATAGGAGCTTGCAACTAAGAAGAGTTTCTTTGGGATTTTAAGAATTGAGACACAGATTCAGGTAACCCTGAAAGAGTAATCCAGTGAAACAAAGGACTCAGGGGCGTATAAAGACAAAAAGGCAGGAGGTTGTTGAAAATTGCCTGATGAGAATTGTGATTCACTGATGCAAGTCAGAAAATAATTGTTCTCAAGGGACTGTGAGTTGTTTTAGGGTAAAGGGTCTGATATTTTGAGTCTCTGGCAGATGCTGGCAGATGTCCTGGATGCCTTCACTGGGATCATAAGTGGTCAAAAGACCAGGTTTCATCCAGGCTGACTCTTCCTGTGCAGCCTCCCAGCTCTATTGAGAGAGCTCGCAGCAATACCAGCCCCATTTTGATTTTCCTTTCACATGTTTCCTCACTCACTTACACTACTCATCCAGATGTAAGCCAAGCAAGCAGTGACATATTCTGTCTTAGAATGGCTTTTATTACAAAGCTTCTAGAAGAAGTTAAAATCTTTTTGTTACTGACCTAGCACAGAGTAGACATTCAAGTATGTATTGAATGTGGGAATGATGACCATGATGGACAGACATGTAGTGTGAAAGATGATGAGTGGAGAGAAAGATGAGTGAAAAGACAGTAAAGAAAAAAAATTGAATGGGGGATGGCAAGAGGAGAGAAAAATAGAAAGGCCGTTAAAAAGGATGGAGACCAAAAAGCAAGATATATAGAACAGTAAGTGTTGGAGAAGGAAATGGCAACCCACTCCAGTGTTCTTGCCTGGAGAATCCCAGGGACAGGGGAGCCTGGTCGGCTGCTGTCTATGGGGCTGCACAGAATTGGACATGACTGAAGTGACTTAGCAGCAGCAGCAGGTAGCTCTATGTATGTGTGTGTGTGTTTTCTCTGTGCCATGTGTTGGTAATTTATATGGCAGTATTTTGAGCACCAGTATCATTGACAACATAATCCCTTTGTTAGAATTTACAAAACATCTACAGAGAAGGCAATGGCACCCCACTCCAGTACTCTTGCCTGGAAAATCCCATGGACGGAGGAGCCTGGTGGGCTGCAGTCCATGGGGTCGCTAGGAGTCGGGCAGTACTGAGCGACTTCACTTTCACTTTTCACTTTCATGCATTGGAGAAGGAAATGGCAACCCACTCCAGTGCTCTTGCCTGGAGAATCCCAGGGATGAGAAGGCAATGGCACCCCACTCCAGTACTCTTGCCTGGAAAATCCCATGGACGGAGGAGCCTGGTGGGCTGCAGTCCATGGGGTCGCTAGGAGTCGGGCAGTACTGAGCGACTTCACTTTCACTTTTCACTTTCATGCATTGGAGAAGGAAATGGCAACCCACTCCAGTGCTCTTGCCTGGAGAATCCCAGGGACAGGGGAGCCTGGTGGGCTGCTGTCTATGGGGTCGCACAGAGTTAGACATGACTAAAGCAACTTAGCAGCAGCAGCAGCAGCAACAACCATCACTTTGCAGTTACAGAGTTTATGAACCAATACTTTGTTTTCATTTGGTTGTAATAAACATGGATTTAAGTACATGATTATTGTCTTAATTGCCAAGACTGAAGAAGGAAGGTATGGTATTAGAAGGAAATTTCACAGTGAATACATGTGACTCCTCTGAGTCATTTCACTCCCCTGACTCACACACTCAAATTCTTTCTATAGTATGCCAGTAAACCTTCTCACTAGCCAACAAAATCTCAGGCCACTGAGACCTGCTTCCCAGAGTTCCCGAATAATTTATTCAGAAGACTAAGTATAATCACATGTGTATATGTGTGCTAAGATGCTTCAGTCATATCTGGTTCTTTGTGACTCGCGTGGATTGTAGCCCACCAGTTTCTTCTGTCCATGGGATTCTCCAAGCAAGAATATTGGAGTGGGTTGCCATTTCCTTCTCCAGGGGATCTTCCTGACCCAGGGATCCAGTGCAAGTCTTATGTCTCCTGCATTGGCAGGAGGCTTCTTTACCACTCGTGCCACCTGGGAAGCCCAATAATCACATTATGCCACATTAAAATGATTGGTAGAGTGAGTGCCAGATGTGTATAGGGGCTTACTATCAAACGGCTATTTTGTTTTGTTTCTCTAAAAACATTAGAGATTTTAAGCAAAATCGGATGCCCTGGGGAGCAATCCACTGGATGTCTGTCCCTGAAAAGTGACTTAGTGCTTGCAAAATCCACAGCAGTCATTATTTCTGTGCTTACCTAGATGACTGTGGCTATTAAACTCTGAGTTGTTTTAAATGTACTTCTACTTTTATCCTATCAGTTTAAGGAAATGTAAAACACTCCCCTTTTCAAAATCTAAAGGTCATTCCCAAATGCCATAGAGAATTTGAAAATGCTGAACTGTCTTAAAAATCTCTGCTTATTCTTTGAAGTATTAGCTTTAAAATAATTAAATATGCAGCATGACTGAAAAGCATGAGTAAGAAAAATACATATATGAAAGTATTCAATTAAGTTTTATGGTATTAATTGCACACAATTAATCTTTATTGCTCACAGTGCTCACTTAATAGGAAAATAGAGGAATATTAAATTAATGGAATATGTCTCATATCAGTATTTTTTCCAGTATGTATACATTTTAAGTAACTGAAAATGCCTTTGCTCTTAAGAGATTTTAGAGATTCGGCCTCTGCATTTATAATTAAAGATTTCATTTTTAGAACCCTCATAGGTGTGACTAAAAGGGAAATGAGCCATAACCATGTTAATACTACCTTTTGCTCAGAACTATCTGCTCACCAAAGTTTATGAAAAGTACAGTTAGGTAATCATGAAAAGATAAGGTTTCTGACTCTAAATGGTTTTCCCCACTCTGCAGGTTATTATGTAATTCCTAATGAAATTTTTATATTGATCAGGTTCAAAAATTGCCTTGTCATATGTCAGAAATTTTAACCATCAGTCTGGTATGCATTTTTAAAATGTGGCACATTGATGGAAAAGGAAAAATAGTTTCTATTTTTACTTATGAAAATAATCAATTATAATTTCATTATTTAAGAAAAGCAAATACTTTACATACTTTACATACTCTTTTATCAAATTGAATATAAATTACCAGTCAATAACTTCTAAGTTAAAGACAATGCTATAACTATAATCCTCTTATATTTGAAGTTTTAGATATTTTTACCCCTCTGGACATAGACCAGAGAAAGCAATGAATCACTGACCAGCAATTTCCTTTCTACTTATCAAAACATAAAACAAACAGACATATCACTGGTAAAATAAATACACGGATTACTGCTCAACAGAGATATAAATATAACTATAAATATATATATAGTGAACAAATTAACTTTTTATCCTTATTATTATTAAATTGTTACTCATATAATAAAGTATAAGATGGAAAACATGTATCTATCCTTTTTCATTTTCCATCTTATACTTTGTTATATGTGCTTCCCTTGTGCCTAAGCTGGTAAAGAATCCGTCTGCAATGCGGGAGACCTGGGTTCAGTCCCTGGGTTGGGAAGATCCCCTGGAGAAGGGAAAGGCTACCCACTCCAGTATCCTGGCCTAGAGAATTCCATGGATGGGGCCGCAAAGAGTTGGACATAACTGAGTGACTTTCACACACACACATAGGTACACATATATGTATATATACACAAAAACATATTTAAAAACACATGCATATAAAGATATTCTTCCAATACAAAAGACATTCATAAACTGTATGTCCTAAGCAGAACAGATGCCATGAGAGTCAACGAAGTGCCACCACTGTCCTTAACTGACCAGACTGGCCGCATCTTAACAGGAGTACAGGTATAGATTGAAACAGCTCTTCTAGAAGTCCCCAGACACAGTGGACTGAGAAAGAGGCAATGCCCACTGCAGTTCACACTGGGTGCTGGGAGCTGCTCTAAAGGCAATAATCTTATAATTATAAAATCTAGTCTCCAAGAAAATTTTGAATTGATTTATGGAATATTTCTAAATTTATGTCTCTTGCAAAAGTGTTCATACTTGCATTAGTTGATATCTGCTGTAGAAAAAGGTAAATCATCTCCTTTATTCCAAAATACTGCAGGTTTCTTCAGAAAGCAGCATGGCCATCACAATGTTTTAAGCATTTGTCTGCATCATACCTCCTGCCAGATCCCCTTTTTCTTTCTTCTTGTCTGTGAACTCCTTGTTTTTAAATCCCAGTTTGAATATATCATATTTCTGGAAGATTTCTCTGGCTGATTTCCATCACTACCTTCATGGGATTTCTCTTACCCTTCTCTCTGAGAACTCTCTAGACTATATATCTTTTTGCTGTTGCTATCACTGAACTATACTATATTCTTTTCACAAATCTTTTTGTCCAAGCATATGTTTAAGAAATGTTTGTTTATATACTGAAACTGCTGAAAATAGGGACTGAGTCTTAGAAATCTCACTTTCAGCAACGTCTGGCACAGTTCTTGACCTAGAATATGTGCTCAATAATTATTTTTTAATAAACAAGTGAATGATGACAGTGATAGGCCCTGAGAAATACCATTTTCCTCAAGTTTATTGAAAATGGAAGGATGTTTAATAGAATCAGGGTTGTCACTTTAAAATGATGTATAAAGGAGATGAACAATAGAATGATGGTTACCAGGGGCTATGGGAAAGGGGAAATGGAGAGGTGTTGGTAAAAATGGTACGATGTATTGGTTAAGCGTGACGAGTAAGTTCTGATATCTAATGTACCCTAGTATAACTGTAGTTAAGGGTATTATATTGTATATTTGAAATTTGCTAAGAGGACAGATCTTAAGTTTTATCATCCCCCAACCAAAAAAAGAAAGGAAATTAAATGATAACTTTATGAAGTAAGAAATTTGTTAATTAATTTGATTGTGGGGACTATTTCAACTACTATATACATACATTATTTTTAATTCTCTATTGTACCTCAGCAAATCTGGGAGGGAAATGTTGTTTAAAGAAGACAGAAAGTAGAATATGTCCCAAGATTAATATAGTGGCACAAATTTGTTAAAAGCCTCAAAGGTCATCATAAGCTTGGCTGACAAAAATGTCGTGTAATCAATAACAATAACCAGAATCCCTCTTTATAGCATGTAAAGGAATATGCTCATCACTATTATAATGTTAAAGCGTAAAATAGACAGCAAAACTATGACTCTTGGTTTGTTAAATCTTTTTCTTTAAGGGCAATTGTTTTCAAAGGGGGAAAACTAGGAAAAAAAATATATCACATAGAACTTAAAATTCAAGTTATCTAGATGAGTCTTTTTATCTCAGGTTTACAAAGATGGCTCTGAGAGTTGTCCAGAAAAATATCTAGTGGTCCAAGATGTTCAAACAGTGCAAACCCTTAGACTCAGATTCTTTACTGTCTAAGCCAACAAGGAAGCCCAAAATGACAGTATGATCTCTCTTCACTTCCAAGGCAAACCATTCAATATGACAGTAATCCAAGTCTGTGCCCCAATCACTAATGCCAAAGAAACTGAAGTTGAATGGTGCTGTGAAGACCTACAAGACCTAGACTAACACCAAAAAAAGATGTACTTTTCATCATAGGGGACAGGAATGCCAAAGTAGGAAGTCAACAGATATGGAGTAAGAGGTAAGTTTGGACTTGGGGTACAAAATGAAGCAGGGCAAAGATTAACAGAGTTTGGCCAAGAGATCACACTGGTCATAGCAAACACCCTCTTCCAACAACACAAGAGACGACTCTACACATGGACATCACCAGATGGTCAATACTGAAATCAGATTGATTAAATTCTTTGCAGCTGAAGATGGAGAAGCTTTATTCAGTTAGCAAAAATAAGACCGGGAGCTGATTGTGCCTCAGATCATGGACTCATTATTGCAAAATTAAAACTTATATTGAAGAAAGTAGAGAACATCACTAGGCCATTCAGGTGTGACCTAAATCAAATTCTTTACAATTATACATTGAAATGACAAATAGATTCAAGGGAGTAGGTCTGATAGATAGAGTGCCTAAAGAACTATGGACAGAGGTACGTAACACTACAGCAGTTGATGACCAAAAACCATCCACAAGAAAAATAAGTGAAGAGAGCAAAATGGTGGTCCAAGGAGACTGTAAAAATAGCTGAAAAAAGAAGAGAAGCAAAAGGCAAAGGGGAAAATAAAAGATATACCCATCAGAATGCAGAGTTCCTAAGAATAGCAAGGAAAGGTAAGAAAGCGTTCCTAAGTGAATGATGCAAAGAAATGAAGGCAAACTATAGAATGGGAAAGATTAGAGATCTCTTCAAAAAATTAGAGATACCAAGGGAATATTTCATGCAAAGATGGGCATGATAAAGGACAGAAGCAGAAGGTATTAAGAAGAGGTGGCAAGAATACACAGAAGAACTGTACAGAAAAGATATTAATAACCAGATAACCAGGATGGTGTGATCACTCATCTAGAGCCAGACATCTTACAGTGCAAAGTCAAGTGGGTCTTAGGAAGTATCACTAGGAACAAATCCTAAAAGGTGATGCTGTGAAAATGTTTCACTCAGTATGCCAGCAAATATGGAAAACTCAGCAGGGGCCACAGGACTAGAAATGTTGGTTTTCATTCCAATCCCAAGAAGGGCAATGCCAAAGAATGTTTATATTGCTGCACAGTTGCACTCATTTCACATGCTGGCAACGTTAATGCTTAAAATTTTCCAAGCCCGGCTTCAACAGTGTATGAACTGAGAACTTCCAGGTGTTCAAGCTGGATTTAGATAAGGTACAGGAAAGTAAAAGTGAAGTCGCTCAGTTGTGTCCAACTCTTTGGGACCCCATGGACTGTAGTCTATCAGGCTTCTCAGTTCATGGAATTTTCCAGGCAAGAGTACTGGAGTGAGTTGCCATTTCCTTCTCCACGAGATCTTCCTGACCCAGGGATCGAACCCAGGTCTCCCGCATTGCAGGCAGAAACTTTACCATCTGAGCCACCAGGGAAGTCCAAGGTAGAGGAACCAGGAATCAAATTGCCAACCTCCACTGGATAATAGGAAAAGCAAGAAAATTCCAGGAAACATTCTACTTCTGCTTCCTTGACTATGCCAAAGCCTTTGAGTTGTTTGGATCATAACAAACTGTGGGAAATTCTTAAAGAAATGGGAATAACAGACCACTTTACCTGCCTCCTGAGAAATATGTATGCACATCAAGAAGAAACAGTTAGAACCGGACATGGACAACAGACTGGTTCAAAACTGGGAAAGGAGTTCGTCAACTCTGTATGTTGTCACCCTGCTTATTTAACTCATATGCAGAGTATATCACGTGAAATGCTGGGCTGGATGATGCAGAAGCTGGAACCAAAATTGCCAGGAGAAATAACAACAACCTCAGATATGCAGATGACACCACCATAATGGCAGAAAGTGAACAGAAACTAAAGAGCCTCTTGATGAAGGTGAAAAAGGTGAGTGAAAAAGCTGGCTTAAAAATGAAGATCATGGCATCTGGTCCCATCACTTTATGGCGAATAGATAGGGAAACAATGGAAACAGTGACAGACTTTATTATCTTGGGCTCTAAAATCACTGCAGAAGATAATTGAGATCCCACAAACCACACAGCAGCATTAAAAAGAAAGAAATAAAGAAACAAGTTATACTGATTGCAGTTGTAGGTGGCTCAGAACTGGAGTTATTACTACTAATAGTTATAAAATGACAGAAGCAACATTACCTAACTGCTTAGTGTGAAAATAGTAAGAAGCAGTATCTTAAGAAATAATATAAGTTTCTGAATTAAGGGTTTTTCAAAAGTTAGTTTTTAATTAATAGACTTTGTTTTTGGTACAGCTTCAAGTTTATAGAAAAATTGAGCAGAAAAGGCAGAGCTTCATATATCTACCTCACTGATACTTACAGTTTCTCCTTTTATTAACTTCTTATATTGCTGCTGCTAAGTCATTTCAGTCGTGTCCAACTCTGTGCAACCCCATAGACAGCAGCCCACCAGGCTCCCCAGTCCCTGGGTTTCTCCAGGCAAGAACACTGGAGTGGGTTGCCGTTTCCTCCTCCAGTGCATGAAAGTGAAAAGTGAAAGTGAAGTCGCTCGCTCAGTCATGTCCAGCTCTTTGCGACCCCATGGACTGCAGCCTACCAGGCTCTTCCATCCATGGGATTTGCCAGGCAAGAGTACTGGAGTGGGGTGCCATTACTTTCTCCAACTTAGTGTGGTACATTTGTTACAATTGATGAACTGACATTGATGTATCATTATTAGCTAAGATTCTTAGTTTACCTTAGAGTTTACTCTGTGTTGTATAGTCTTGTGGGTTCTGACAAATGTGTAAGGTCATGTATCCACCATTAGTGTATCAGACAGCATAGTTTCATTGTCCTGATAATGTCCTTGTCCACCTCGTCATCCTTTCTCCCTAGAAACCACTGGTCTTTTCACTATCTGTATAGTTTTGTCTTTTCCCGTGTGTTATGCAGTTGGAATTATAAGATACATAGCCTTTACAGATTGACTTCTTTCACTTCTCGGTATGTGTTTAAATTTCTACTGTGTCTTTTCATAAGCTTCCCAGATGGCTCAATGGTAAGAAAAGAAATTCACCCTGCAAGACACATGGGCTCAATCCCTGGGAGAGGAAGATCCCCTGAAGAAGGGAATGACAACCCACTCCAAAATTCTTGCTTGAGAAGTCCCATAGACAGGGATGCCTCTAGCAGGCTATAATCCTTGGGATCGCAGAGTCAGACACAATTTAGCAACTAAACAACAACACCTTTAAGTGGCTGGATAGCTAATTTATTTTTATCTCTGAATAGCATTCCATTCTGTGGATATACCACAGTCTATCCATTCACCCATTGAAGAATATCTAATTTACTTTGAATGTTTTGCAATTCAAATAAAACTTCTTTAAGCATTCACGAGCAGGCTTTTGTGTGGACTTTGGCTTTCAACTCATTTGGATAAATACCTAGGGGTACGATGGGTAGATTGAATGGTGAGGATATATTTAGCTTTGTATAAAACTATCAAACTGTCTTCCAAGGTGGCTGTACAATTTTGCATCTCCACTGGCAGTGAATGAGAGTTTCTGTTTCTTAACATTCTCATCAGCATTTGCTGCTGTCAGTATTCTGGCTTTTGGCCATTCTGATACATTTCTAGTTGCACTGAAATCAGGTTTTTAAAAATGAATTTCACTAGGAATAAAACCACCGTATGACCCAGCGATCCCACTCCTAGGCATATACCCTGAGGAAACCAAAATTGAAAAAGACACATGTATCTCATTGTTCATTGCAGCACTATTTACAATAGCTAGAACATGGAAGCAACCTAGATGCCCACTGACAGATGAATGGATAAAGAGGTTGTGGTACAAATACACAATGGAATATTAATCATACATAAAACGGAACACATATGGGTCAGTTCTGATAAGGTAGATGAACCTAGAACCTATTATAGAGTGAAGTAAGTCAGAAAGAGAAAGATAAATATTGTATTCTAACTCATATACATGGAATCTAGAAAAATGGTACTGAAGAATTTATTTTCAGGGCAGCAATGGAGAACAAGCATAGAGAATAGACTTATGGACATGGGGATAGAGGGAAGCAGAGGGATAAGATGTATGGAGAGAGTAACATGGAAACTTACATTACCGTATGTAAAATAGAGAGCTGTTCTGATAAGGTAGATGAACCTAGAACCTATTATAGAGTGAAGTAAGTCAGAAAGAGAAAGATAAATATTGTATTCTAACTCATATACATGGAATCTAGAAAAATGGTTCTGAAGAATTTATTTTCAGGGCAGCAATGGAGAACAAGCATAGAGAATAGACTTATGGACATGGGGATAGAGGGGAGCAGAGGGATAAGATGTATGGAGAGAGTAACATGGAAACTTACATTACCGTATGTAAAATAGAGAGCCATCAGGAATCTGCTGTATGGCTCAGGAAATTCAAATAAGGGCTATGTATAAATCTAGAGGAGTGGGATGGGAGGGAGTTGTAGGGAGGGGATGTATGTATAGCTATGTCTGATTCATGTTGAGGTTTGACAGAAAACAAAATTCTGTAGAGCAATTATCCTTCAATTAAAAAAAATTTTTTAGTGAGTTTCACAAGTACAGAAAGGGGGAGACTTGCTTAATAAATGGTTCAACTGGGAAAAAATGTTATTGATAGAGTTTTGTGGATCATAACATTAATATATATCAAGAGCTTATTAAAAATTCCAAAAACACATCAAAACAAAACAAAAAAGACCCTGCATGTTGTTGAGGTATGTTAATTGCCCCGGTGCCCTGCTCATGTGACTAGTCGCGCCATGCTCCGTTGGTCAGGCCACGTGTGGAGAATGGTCCTCGGGTCACTGGGTGCACATGGTACACTGCCAGCGTGGATTTGTTCACCCAGGATGTTGAGACTGTGGTTATGATGTCAGTCAAAGTATGGTAAAAGAGAGGAGTAGAACAAAGAAATGTATGAAAACTCTATCAAAATCGTGTTGCACACCTATTAGAATAGCCAATAGCCAGAAGCACCCCTCTCCAGTACTCTTGTCTGGAAAATCCCATGGACGGAGGAGCCTGGTGGGCTTCAGTCCATGGGGTCGCTAGGAGTCGGGCAGTACTGAGCGACTTCAGTTTCACTGTTCACTTGCATGCATTGGAGAAGGAAATGGCAACCCACTCCAGTGTTCCTACCTGGAGAATCCCAGGGACAGCTGAGCCTGGTAGGAGGCCATCTATGGGGTCGCACAGAGTTGGACACAACTGAAGTGACTTAGCGGCAGTAGCAGCAGAATACTAACAACTGTCAAAATACTTGAACAAATATCATATTAAAGGAATTGCATTTTTGTGACTTTCCAAACTGCAGAAACTGAAGAAGAACTAAAAAGCCTCTTGATGAAAGTGAAAGAGGAGAGTGAAAAAATTGGCTTAAAGCTCAACATTCAGAAAATGAAGATCATGGCATCTGGTCCCATTACTTCATGGCAAATAGATGGGGAAACAGTGGAAGTACTGTCAGACTTTGTTTTTTGGGCTCCAAAATCACTGCAGATGGTGACTGCAGCCATAAAATTAAAAGACACTTGCTTCTTGGAAGGAAATTAGTGACCAATCTTGACAGCATATTCAAAAGCAGAGACATTACTTTGCCAACAAAGGTCTGTCTAGTCAAGGCTATGGTTTTTCCAGTGGTCATGTATGGATGTGAGAGTTGGACTGTGAAGAAGGCTGAGCACCAAAGAATTGATGCTTTTGAACTGTGGTGTTGGAGAAGACTCTTGAGAGTCCCTTGGACTACAAGGAGATCCAACCAGTCCATCCTAAAGGAGATCAGTCCTGGGTGTTCATTGGAAGGACTGATCCAATACTTTGGCCACTTCATGCAAAGAGTTGACTCATTGGAAAAAACCCTGATGCTGGGAAGGACTGGGGGCAGGAGGAGAAGGGGACGACAGAGGATGAGATGGCTGGATGGCATCACTGAGTTTGGAATGAGATGGAAATGAGTTTGAGTGAACTCCAGGAGTTGGTGATGGACTGGGAGGCCTGGCAATTCATGGGGTCGCAAAGAGTCGGATAGGACTAAGCGACTGAACTGAACTGAAACTGCTAAAGAAAATTTCCCTCTTCTCAAATATAAAATAGAGATAATTTTACTAATCCCCAGAGACTTTAGGTAGAGTATATACTGTGAGGTACAGTCTGCATTTTGCCTGACTCATGATATGTGTTCACCATCAGATTGGATACCACTTGGGTTCCAGAGGGAAGTCTTAGCTGGGAGACACATAAGTGACATTTGAAGTGAAGTGACATTTGGATGAGCTGGCTCTCTTACCAGAGACACATTTAGAGAAAAATAGGAGAGGCCAAAGATGGTCTCTGAAAAGACCAGGAGGAAAAGGAACTAGCCAAGGATGTTATTGCAAGAAAGAAATGAACAGAATCAGACTTTTGTGGTTCCTGGTTCAGCTACCTGAAGCCAGGAGCCTGGGAAAACATCAGTTTCTCACTACAGATCCGCTGCAACCGTTTTCCATCCTTTTATCTCTGAAGACAAAGAACCCTGTGAAAGAGTCAACCATTACTGAGATTCTGTGGCATTAATTAAGTCTTTCAGTTTTTCCATCTGCGTATTTGCATCACACCTGTCACCACAGTACCTGGAAGCTTATCTCTATACTTGTGGGGAAAGGTTCACATATGTTCATTATACAGAGGGATCTGGCAGATTTAGGTCTGATTGTGGCAGTAAGGAGAGTTCTGACATTGTAAGACTACCCTAAAACTGAAAGTAAATCCTCAGAGAATACAGATAATAGAGGAAAGAGGCTATTAGCATTCTGAGTGAGGTAATCATGATGACATTAATATATTAGAAGTAAAAAAATAGTTTTCAAAAATTATTTCTTTAGTTTTCTTTACTAAAAACAAATGTGTTTTTTCAGGAGAAACTCAGCAATCAACATGCAATAGGTTGAAATGACTTTATATTCTACAGAAATTTTAATATGCTAATAAATAGTGATATACTTTTCCACATTAGGATTTTGACACTGAAATTATATATTTGGGGGTTAACCTGGTAATTTTAGTATGGATTTTAAAGTTACTTACGAAGCACTAGAGAATTTTTTGTATGTTCCTCTGGTACCTGATACCCTGGTACGTGTGTCCTACCACGTTTTTCTCCACATTTCTTAAAGTGATGCTTACTTTATATTTTCTGCCTACAATTAAACTTTCCTATGAAAGATGAGATATTCCATATTAAAATTAAACAACTTACTTGTTTTACATTTTGAAAATTTGTGTTTCATATTTTCCACTATTTATTTTGAGAAGCTTTCAAGATCTCTACCACAGTGGTAGTATACTGTTTCAACCCCAGAATTAAAAAGTCATAAGCATAACTTTAATACTAGTAATGATATTCTGTCTTCATTTTGTGCTCCACACTTTTCAGTGCTCTTTAATGTGTGTCACTCTTAGCATCCAGTTCACAGTTGTTATCATCAAAACCAAGAAGAAAGCACCACTTCCTGGTTGGCGATATGGGCATTGGAACCAGGTAGGACTGGTTCTGCAATTTAATATATAAGCTTGAGGAAATCACTACACTTTTTTAAGTCTTGGTTTCTTCACTGCAAATAATACCTCACAGGGCTAATATAAAGAGTAGACAAAATAATACATGTTCTACACTTAGCTGGAGAAGGCAATGGCACCCCTCTGCAGTACTCTTGCCTGGAAAATCCTATGGACGGAGGAGCCTGGTGGGCTGCAGTCCATGGGGTCGCAAAGAGTTGGACACGACTGAGCGACTTCATTTTCACTTTTCACTTTCATGGATTGGAGAAGGAAATGGCAACCCACTCCAGTGTTCTTGCCTGGAGAATCCCAGGGATGGCAGAGCCTGGAGGGCTGCTGTCTATGGGGTCGCACAAAGTCGGACACGACTGAAGTGACTTAGCAGCCACACTTAGCGCAGTGCCTGGCACAGATAGGCTCCAAACAATACTATTTGTCCTTATCATCATCATTATCAACATATTACAAAAACATTGTTACATTAGTTACTCTAAAGATGCAACCAGACCTGGAATCTTGGAAATAAAGCAAAACCCTTAGGTCACGATACCGGGACAGATGTGACTTTCCATTAATTATGCAAAACCTTTGTAAATGCCTTATATTTCCCAAACGCATATTCTAAGGGAACATTTGTTAGTCTTGTAACAATGCTTCCCAGCAACAGGGCAAACAGTATGGAGAAATTCTACAACATATCGCCCTCTTGATAATTCACAATGTGCATTAGTATATCAAAATCCCTGATCCAGGAAAACAACTTTACCAGCATTGCCAAAAGTGCCCCACCCATATAATAGTACTTACACTATGCCAGACCATCTTGAGCTTTTTACATAGTAATTCATTTGATTGTCACAAACCTCTGAGGTAGAGTTTGTCATCCCCATTTTAGATTAGGAAACAGGCTGTTTCCTATAATAGGTTGGTTATAAGATGCCCAAGATCCCTCAACTGCTTAAGAGACAAAGTCAGGATAAAAATCCAGATCCAAGTAGGCTCCACTCTGTTTTCTTAAACCCACCCCATATATTGTCTCTCTCATCCTCCCAGGATGCTTGCAGAGTAACTAGTTCCATTTTCAGTGCCTACCAAAAGAAACTGTAAACTCTGGAGGCCAACACTGCTTTCATATGCTCAATAAATGTTTAAGTTTTATAGATTGTAAAACAGCTTCCTTTGCTTCCTTTGTATCTTTCCTTTCCATTCTAAACATTATAAGAAACTCTCTCATTCCAGTACAATATTAGAAATGTATAAAGCCTTTCATAAAACTTCTGAAGTCACATACATTCAGGTGAAAGAACAAGAAGGCCACAAAAATAGGTGCTTTTTCTGCACAAAATCAATATTTATCTCTGGAACTCCTCCAAGTCAACAATGGGAACTTAATTTAAAAAAACAACAACAACGAGGTGACCAGTGCATAAAGAAACACTTCTAGAAATTTCCTGATGTCACCTTTTCAGTACAACTGCCCACCACTGAAATAATTTGTCTTTTTCTTACTTGTTGTACTCTATCATTATGTGAAAATCATATTACTATTATATTTATTATGATTCAAGGATTAGAGCATGGATCTCCAGACCCTTAGTCACCTCACCATTACCTGCACTTGTGCCAGAGCAGGTGTTGAATGAATTAGTAAATGACTAAATGACCACCTTTGGTAGAAAACACAGTCAATGACAAGTTAGGGTGACCTTAGTTCTAATCCCAGCTGCATTGCTAATCACTTTGCTGCCTTGTGGAAATTCTTCTCCTTCCAACTCTGAGACTCTATTTGCTATCTATGCCAAAAAAAAAGTACAAAAAGTGCCAAAAAAAGTAACTGGAGAAAATGAGAAATGTTCTTGTCATCCTCAAGTTAATAAAGACCTGCTTTAATCACCCAGATACAATCTCCCTAAGAATGTTTCTTTTTAAACTCATAGAGGCCTTAGCATCCTGTCTGAAAAGCACTTTCATCATAATGAAGCATGTGCTTTTTGCATGCTGTATCCAGCTTAGTCACCTTATTAACAAATGCAAAATTATAGAACATTTATTTGAATTGATTAAATTATCCCTAAATGGGGCAATTTAAAGACATGAATAACTTTCCATCTTTTGTATTTCTAATGAGACATTCCTTTCCCCCTTATTCTGCCCTGAGGATATGTAAAGGCTATGAATAATTTAAAATAATATTTCCTAAAGTATCTTACATTTTAATAAATTCCCAACAGTGATGTCCCAAAAGAATTTTAGTATTGTTTACATCATATGAATGTTATACATCAGTATTTTGTATTCGTCATGAACCTTTCACCCTCATACATTGTAATTTGATAACATAGGAGGAAGAAATGATAAAATGTTATGAAGATATTATCAAGAAAGATACAGGAAAGTTGAAATTAAGAGGCAATCTCATATTTTTCAAAAGAAAAATTTCTACTGATTTCTATAAAGAATATCAGTTCAGTTCAGTTCAGTTGCTAGTCATGTCTGGCTCTTTGCAACCCGATGGACTGCAGCATGCCAGGCTTCCCTGTCCATCACCAACTCCCAGCGCCTGCTCAAACTCATGGCCATTGAGTCGGTAATGCCATGCAACCATCTAATCCTCTGTTGTCCCTTCTCCTCCCACCTCAGTCTTTCCCAGCATCAGGATCTTTTCCAGTGAGTCAGTTCTTCACATCAGGTAGCCAAAATATTGAAGTTTCAGCTTCAGCATCAGTTCTTCCAATGAATAGTCAGGACTGATTTCCTTTAGAATTGACTGGTTTGATCTCCTTGCAGTCCAAGTGACTCTCAAGAGTCTTCTCCAAAATCATACTTCAGCTTTCTTTATAGTCCAACTCTGATCAGCCATACATGACTACTGGAAAAACCATGGCTTTGACCAGATGGACCTTTGTCAGCAAAGTATTGTCTTTGCTTTTTAATATGCCATCTAGGTTGGTCATAACTTTTCTTCCAAGGAGCAAGCGTCTTTTAATTACATGGCTGCAGTCACTATCTACAGTGATTTTGGAGCCCCCCAAAATAAAGTCTGTCACTGTTTCCACTGTTTCCCCATCTACTTGCCATGAAATGATGGGACCAAATGCCATGATCTTAATTTTCTGAATGTTGAGCTTTAAACCAAATTTTTCACTCTCCTCTTTCACTTTCATCAAGAGGCTCTTTAGTTCTTCTTCATTTTCTACCATAAGGATGGTGTTATTTGAGTATTTGAGGTTATTGATATTTCTCCCAGCAATCTTGATTCCTGTTTGTGCTTCATCCAGCCCAGCATTTTGCATGATGAATAAGCAGGGTGACAATATACAGCCTTGACATATTCCTTTCCTGATTTGGAACCAGTCTGTTGTTCCATGCCCAGTTCTAGCTGTTGCTTCTTGACCTACATACATATTTCTTAAGAGGCAGATCAGGTGGTCTGGTATTCCCATCTCTTTCAGAATTTCCCACAGTTTGTTGTGATCTATACAGTCAAAGGCTTTGGCATAGTCAATAAAGCAGAAGTAGATATTTTTCTGGAATTCTCTTGCTTTTTCTCTGATCCAACAGATAAAGAATCAGATATGTTCATAATTATCCAAGAATGTGATGAAGATTCACTTGTATGGCATCTGCTATACACATAATCCTCTAATTCAGTGTTATCCAAATTGAGGAAGGCCCCATGAAAGATTTTAAGTGAAGCAGATGCAGCTTTAGATGAAATAAAATCAATTCAGTTCACTTCTGATTACCTGGTTCTACCAAATCTCAAGTCTGAAGCTCTTTAGCACCCCTTCGTTTGAACACAGTATTAGCGATGCATGTTCTCTTCTAAAATTTTATTTCTGGCTGCACTGTGTCTTCATTGCTGTGTGTGGACTTGCTCTAATTGCAGCGAGGGCTGCTGTGTGCGGTGCACAGGCTTCTTGTGGTGGTGGCTTCTCTGGTTGTGGAACACGGGCTCTAGGTGCACATGCTTCAGCAATTATACCACATGGGCTCAGTAGTTGTGGTACACAGGCTTAGTTGTTCCAGAGCATATGAGATCTTCCCAGACCAAGGCTTGAACCCATGTACCCTATACTGGCAGGTAGATTCTTAACTCCTGGTCCAGTATGAAGTCCCTGAAGATGCATATTATTTAAGCTAGTAAGCTCCTCAGGGAATTTCTGAAGTCACACATATTTGGATATAACAAACAGAAAGGGACAAAAATAGATGGTTATAATGCACAAAAGCAATACTGAACACTGAACTCTCCCAAACAAGCAGTGAAAACTTAAACTAATAGAGAGAGGTCCTGCTCAGAACTTTCTGAAGCTGATAGGATCTAGGCAAACATCTAATACTGCTGTTTTATCTGCAATTTATTTATAGTCACTATTTTTTTTTCTGTTTATGTTGAGACATGCTTTTTTTCTCCTACATAGTGGCACATTTCCTCTTTATATTTTATAAGCTTTGTTTTGTTACATAGTCGTTAAGTCATGTCGAACTCTTTGCAATCCCATGGAGTATAGCCCGCCAAGCCCCTCTGTCCATGGGATTCTCCAGGCAAGAATACTGGAGTGGGTTGCCATTTCCTTCTCCATTTGTAAGCTTAATTGTGCATCAATTTAAAAAATATTAAGTAAACAGTGGTGCTGATGGCACACCAATGTGCCAAAGATTCTGACAGTTGTGTATTAAGGACTAAAGCTTGGGAAATATTGCTCCACCAAGTTTAGACATATAGCCTCTCTTCTAATACACTGTCCATGTCACCACAGCTGCTTGTCAGGACCATGAAGTAGAGAAGCAACTTGCCAGTGACAGTGGGGGGATGGAGTACCTGGGTAGCAGAACGAAGTGACAGGATTGGGAAAAGTGTTGAAAGAGAACATCAGTATCTCCTATCTTCCAGTGATCAGAATGCTGAGTGAGTGTCTGTAAGCCAGAGCAGATGCCCTTGACCATTATCTTTACCTATTGAACCATTCATCTGGTTAAGTGGGATGGGGAAAGATTTTGTTCTACAGAATCAGTGTGTGATGTCTTTGTGAGTCACTGACTGTTTGATAAAGCTTGTCTTTACTTATCTTTTCCTAACTTTTCACATGTTTAATCCTGGCAATGTATATTATCAGCAGTTTGCTGACAGAGGTATGTGAGTGTCTCTGTGTGTTTTCATATGTGCTCACAAACATACACATAAATGTATACACACATATACACACTTAAATTAGGGCGTAAGATACAGAGCATGAGGCTAACATTACATACTCTCTAGACGCTCTCATCTAGAACAGATACTTTTTTGAAATGGCACCCTTTTTTGAAAGTAAGTCTGAATGTCCTATAATGTATTTAAATGAGGTCCTAAGCAATGGCAGTGTTAGCCGTGGAATTTGGAAATGTTTAATCAGTTCAGACTTGTTACATTCTTGCTCAGCGTGGCTCATTTTCCAGATGCTTATTAGTAAATCAGGTTCCCTAGCCTGCGTTTCTTTGGATAATATGTTCAGCATTGTTAGTACCAAAATATTGTTTCATATGTGAATATGTAGATAGTATGTGTATGTATGTATATGTATATGTTGTGCCTGTGTCTGTGTGTATGTGTGTATAGGTAGTGTCACAGTCTTTCCAGAATCATTTTGTCAAATTTGTTGTAACTGATGAACTGTCATCCACATAGAAAAATCAAAATGAGTGATTCTTCTGAGAGACTGCCAACTGTGCTTCCTATAAACAGGTCACAGTTGATTGACTTGACCTGAAGTTAGGTATAATAATCACAACTGAGATGGATTTTGTAATTCTTCTGCTGATAAGTATATAGTCACAGTCTGGTTGTTTCATGCTTATGAGCATAATTGGGATGCCTAAAATAAGATAAAATTGCTGAAGCTTCATTTCAAGAACGAAACCCTGGGAAAACTACTAACAACTAAACCTCCCTAGTTCATACGTGAGGATATAATGAGCCTTGTTAAAATGACATTTGATAGAGGGCTCCTTTTCTGGTAGCCCACTTCGAGCATCAGAACTTGACTGCAGAGGACCAGCAGGACCCATCTGGCATCGTTTTTTATCAGTAACAGAATCCAGAAGCATTCTTTAATTGGTGTTTTATGAAGACAGCAACAAGATTAGCTGATGATATATACATTTTGCTTTGAAGTAACTCGTAATTATTTATATCAATGACTTACTGGCATTTATGTCCCAGTCCTTTTTTGAGGAAATGGTAAAATCCTTAGATTAGACTCCTCTGTTCAGTTCACAATGCTCATTTTTATATGTTCATCCAGAGTCTGTTGATTCTCTTTGAGAGTGTCATATCTTATTTATTCCAGTGGAAATTGGTCACTTTCCTTGTAGAAATTTGCAAATCAAAAAAAAATTGTATCAAGAACATCTTGACACAAATGACAGAGTAAAAATATGTTTACTCTCCTGCCCTGTGTCCCACTGAAAATCAGTAAATAAATATAGAAAAATAGAATAGTGTTATCATCAGAAAAAAACTCAAATCTATAGTACTATTTTTAGTTTCAGAAGCATGTAATTTTTCAAAAGAATTTTTTAATATATACTAGAATTCAAAGAAAAAATTAAAAAGACTAAGATGAAAGGCATGTGAAATGGAAAGTGGCAAGGCTTGATAAAGAGATGAGGGGGGAAAAGTATTAAAGGTATAAAGGCATTGGCAGTTCACTGGTAGAATTCTTACCTCTCAGCCTAAAGATATAAATGCCATATTAAAAGCAATGTCAATACCATAAACAAGATTTTTAAAAATCAAGAAACAAAGACAGATTTGAGGCTGTCTCTTATACACATCTTGGCACACCAATGTGCCAAAGATTCTGACAGTTGTGTATTAAGGACTAAAGCTTGGGAAATATTGCTCCACCAAGTTTAGACATATAGCCTCTCTTCTAATACACTGTCCATGTCACCACAGCTGCTTGTCAGGACCATGAAGTAGACTAAGATGAAAGGCATGTGAAATGGAAAGTGGCAAGGCTTGATAAAGAGATGAGGGGGGAAAAGTATTAAAGGTATAAAGGCATTGGCAGTTCACTGGTAGAATTCTTACCTCTCAGCCTAAAGATATAAATGCCATATTAAAAGCAATGTCAATACCATAAACAAGATTTTTAAAAATCAAGAAACAAAGACAGATTTGAGGAAAAAAACATATGAAAGAAACATTAAAAACTGTATGCAGAAGATAATACACATGAGAGAGACAAGGTAACCTCACTTATACATAACTGATGTTTTAATAAATGAAATGGAAATTTTTACCTAAATTACTGTTTGAATCGATATGTGAAAACACTGGATCTTAGAAAATCTGATATGAAATTACCATTATCAAAGTACATCCTGGTGAATTACTATAATTTTCTGAAGCGTATTTTCATATGTGCACATAAGATAGATATAGAAAAAGTAGTTTATGATTTATGTATAAGGAATAAATGCCGGGTAAATCTTATACTTTTTCATATCAACACTCAATAACAGAATATAGATAATGTAATACTAAATGCAAAGGTATAGGAAGTCTGAACCAAACATTTTTATTTATTTATTTATTTTTGGCTGCATGAGGTTTTAGCTGCTGTGCATGGGCTTTCTCTAGATGCACCGAGCAGGGGCTGCTCTCTGGTTGTGAGTGTAAGTGGCTTCTCTTGCAGCAGAGCGCAGGCTCTAGAGCGCGAACTCCATAGTTGTGGCACACAGTCTTATTTGCCCTGCAGCGTGTGATACTGTCCCAGAGCAAAGCTCAAACTTGTGTCCTCCACATTGGCAGGCAGATTCTTAACCACTGGACCATCTTAACCACTGGACCACTGAGCCCAAAATTTTAGTCTGCTGAATTATTTTTGCAAGCTTGTAGGAAATCTTTATGTCAAACGATAGATATTCTCAAGCAAGCAACTATATAGCTCACAGGTCCCTTTTTAAATTTTTTTTACCAGATTTCATAATTCAGCAAACCAAAAGATAAACCAGTGTAAAGATTTCAGAATAGAAAATCCATGGTTATCATTGCTGACTAATTTCAAGTTTACGTGACTTATGGTTAAGAACATGTTAAGAACATTGTTTACAACGTGTAAAGAATGGTGGCAATATAAAAAATTTAAAATCTGGTTTCCTCGGTGTGTATGCCCAGCAGTGGGATTGCTGGGTCATAAGGCAGTTCTAGTTCCAGTTTTTTAAGGAATCTCCACACTGTTTTCCATAATGGCTGTACTAGTTTGCATTCCCACCAACAGTGTAAGAGGGTTCCCTTTTCTCCACATCCTCTCCAGCATTTATTGCTTGTACACTTTTGGATTGCAGCCATTCTGACTGGCGTGAAATGGTACCTCATTGTGGTCTTGATTTGCATTTCTCTGATAATGAGTGATGTTGAGCATCTTTTCATGTGTTTGTTAGCCATCCGTATGTCTTCTTTGGAGAAATGCCTGTTTAGTTCTTTGGCCCATTTTTTGATTGGATCATTTATTTTTCTGGAGTTGAGCTACATAAGTTGCTTATATATTTTTGAGATTAGTTGTTTGTCAATTGCTTCATTTGCTATTGTACCCCAATGTTCATTGCAGCATTGTTTATAATTGCCAGGACATGGAAACAACCTAGATGTCCATCAGCA
>SJYC01144951.1:0-13318 GCA_006408675.1 Madoqua kirkii | reverse complement strand
GGAGAGTGTTTTGCCTATGTTCTCCTCGAGGAGTTTTATAGTTTCTGGTCTTACGTTTAGATCTTTAATCTATTTTGAGTTTATTTTTATGTGTGGTGTTAGAAAGTGATCTAGTTTCATTCTTTTACATGTGGATGACCAGTTTTTCCAGCACCACCTGTTAAAGAGACTGTCTTTACTCCATTGTATGTTCTTGCCTCCTTTGTCGAAGATAAGGTGTCCATATGTATGTGGATTTATCTCCGGGCTTTCTATTTTGTTCCATTGATCTATATTTCTGTCTTTGTGCCAGTACCATACTGTCTTAATGACTGTGGCTTTGTAGTAGAGCCTGAAGTCAGGCAAGTTGATTCCTCCAGTTCATTCTTCTTTCTCAAGATGCTTTTGCTATTCAAGGCTTCAGTTTGTTTTTAAAGCTATTTAATTTTCCCATTCAGTTGGCTGTATTTTTCAGTTCTAGGATTTCTTTTTCTTTTCTTTTTTAAAAATATTTTCTGTTTCTTTGTTGAGTGTCTTGTTTTCTGGCTGACAGTTAATAGATTTCCATTTCTTTAGGGCCAGTTATTGAAACTTTATTAGTTTTATTTGGTAGTGTCACATTTATGTAATTTTTCATTATCTTTGATTCCTTATGTTGGCATCTACATTTGAGTAAGTGACCTCTTTTTGCAGATATTACTGGTTTGCTTTAGCAGAGATAGTTTTTCACCAGTCCGCTTAGCTTCTGTTTCTGGATGTGTTAACTGACAATGTCCTTGGGAAGGTGGGTCTTGCTATCAGAGTCTGTTTTGGGGCTAGGCCACTGCTCATGTTCTAAGGTTGGGAAGGGGATGCACTGGTTGAGAACAGCTAGCTAGAACTTCTGGTTCGTCCCCTAAATGAAGCTATAGGAATGGTTCTGTGTTGCCTGGGTTCTCTGGTCATTCAGGACTGGGTACTATGCTCAGTAGTAGTCAGGGCTATAAATTAACTTTTGAGCTTTGCAAGGCAGTAGAACTGGTCCCAAAGGAATGCACTGCTTTTTGTTTGGAAATCTGAATCAGGCTAGACAGCACTGAGTTTCCTGGTTAGATGCCCCAGTTTTCCTCTGTAGACAAGGAAAACCCTGGGCTAGGGCTATCTGTTCAACTGTTACTGTAAAGAGGGCTATAGGATGGGTTATACAGCTCCCTGTATGCTCTGGTTAAGTCTCCTGGTTAGGCAGGTTAAAGGCTGTGTTCAGCAGTGTGTTGGGACTATGAATTAGTTTCCTTGCTGAGCAAGGCACCATACAGGCCCTACGACCTGCAAGGTTAGTTTAGGTATCAATTTGGGCAGAAATATGCACCAAGTTCCCTGGTCTACTGATCTACCATCCTGTCTGCAGAAAGGTAGGGCCAGCAGTGGGGTTCTCCACTCAAGTGCCATTGTAATTGGAGCTGCAAGACGGTGTATACAGATTCTCAGGAGTTATGGTTAGGTTTCTTGGTCAAATTGGACTGGAGCCTTTATTCAGTTTTCGATGGGGTTATAAATTACTTATCTGCCTGGTTGGGACTGAAGGATAGGTCCTCAGGGCTGGCAAAGCTCTTGGTTTGGAAATCACATCAGACAGATCTCTGCACCAAACTCCCTGGACAGACAAGGCCACCATCTTGGCTTTAGAGATGCAGAGTTGCTGGCTGGGTTTTCTGATCAAATGCCAATGTAATAGAGGTTTCAGGGTGGGCTACTGAGATTCCCAGGAGCTCTGTTTAGGATTCCTAGTTAATAGGAGTTTATATTCAGCAGAACAGACTCCAAGGTTGGTAAGACTCTTGTTTGGGGAGTTAATCAGGTAGATCTGTGTACCCTGGCTAGATGCAGTTGCTGGCTTGTTTCTACAAGCAGACAGACCCATTAGCCAGTCTATCTGCTCAAGTACTGCTGGACCAAGTCATTTCCCAGGTGTTCAGGCCAGGCTTCCTGGTCAGGTGGGGCCAGAAGCTCCATTCAGCAGTGCACTGAGCTGTGAATTACTTCCTCTCTCTGGGTAAGCAGGAGAACCAGCTCCAAGGCTGGAAAGGCTTTTTGTTTCTGGTCTTGACTCAAGCAGACCTGTGCCCCAAGTTCCCTGGCTACAGTAGGGCACTGACTTTTTCTGTGGATGATCAGTTCTGCTTGCTGGACTCTCGATTTGAGGATTGCTGGGCTGCATAACTTCCTGGGTGTTTTGGCCAGGCTTTTTGGTCAGGCAGAACCAAGAGCTACAACTCAGCATTGAATGGAGATGTGAATTAGCTCCCTTGTCTAGATGGAGTATTAGAACTGACCCCAAGTAGCTTTCCAGGTATTCTGGTCAGTCTTTCTTGAGAGGCAGGGCCACATATCTTTAGTGTCTTTAAAGACATCTTTAGTGTCCAAGTGGTTGATTAATGTAATACTCATACAGTACTCTTTAAAACTAATTATTTTACTTCAGTTTCTCTCACCAACCCTGATATCCACAATTTGATCATTGTTATAATGTTGAAACCTCAGACTTTAATGTCTTATTCTCTGTTCACAGTCTCTTATGCTTGTAGTTCTTTTTATTTTGCAATTTTATTTCATAGACTGCCTCATTTGGTGCCCCTGTGAATATATGATTTCCAACCTGAGCTGCCTTTAGCACCAGTTGGTATTCCCTTTTGTTTTGATCATAACCGTCTCCTGTTTCTTCCTGTACTTATTTCACATCTTCATTGCTCTCTTCAAGTCTTCAATCCTATCACCTAGTCCTTCAGTTATTAAGAGATGACATTGCTTTTTCAGAGAGTTAATAAAGACTGTTTGGGAGAATCTTCCTGAACTTGTTGACTATAAATGAAATCTGTATTGTCTCACTGAGAAAGAGTCTCTTTCATAAGACCAATCCTTTCACTTCTCTTTTTTTCAATTTTATTTTCTTCTGCTTCCTTAGTGATGATGCTCTGTCAGCTTTATACTCTTTCAGAGAAGCTTATTGAAAGAGCCGTTTTCATTAATTACTATTTACTTCCTGCTGTTGTTCAGTTGCCCAGTTGTGTCTGACTCTTTGCAATCTCATGGACTGTAGCACACCAGGCCTCCCTGTCCTTCACCATCTCCCGAAGTTGCCCAAGTTCATGTCCATGGCATTTGTTATTACTTCATTCAGGCTGAAGTAATGGAACTGGATGCCATGATATTAGTTTTTTTTAATATTTAGTTTTAAACCAACTCTTTCATTCTCCTCCTTCATGCTCATCAAGAGGCTCTTTAGTTCCTCTTTGTTTTCTGCCATTGAGTGGTATCATCTGCATATCTGAAGTTGTTGATGTTTCTCCTGCCTATCTTGAGTCCAGCTTGTAACTCATCCAGACCAGCATTTCTCATGATGTACTAAGCTTATAGTTAAATAAACATCAGACAGCCCTGTCATAGTCCTTTCTCAGTTTGGAAACAGTTTGTTGTTGCATGTCCGTTTCTGACTGTTGCTTCTTGACCAACATACAGATTTCTCAGGAGACAGATAAGATGGTCTGGTATTCCCATCTCTTTAAGAGCTTTCCACAGTTTGTTATGATCCACATAATCAAAGGCTTGAGCACCATCAATGAAACAGAGGTAGATATTTTTCTGGAATTCCCTTGCTTTCTCTATGATGCAGCGAATGTTGGCAATTTGCTCTCTGGTTCCTCTGCCTTTTCTAAACTCAGCTTGGACATCTGGAAGTTCTTGATTCATGTAATGCTGAAGCCTAGCATGCAAGATTTTAAGTATGATGTTACTAACGCAGGAGATGAGTGCAAATGTCCAAAGGTTTGAACATTCTTTAGTACTGCTTTAGTATTTACTTCCTACTTCACTGAAATCTGGTTTCCACCTCCAATACTTTAGTGTAACTTCTACTAGTAAAGTCATTAATGACTTTTAAAAAGTCTTTTTCTGGTGTTTATCATTGTTATCTGTTGCCTCTTTTTCTGAAAACAAGGTGAATTCAACCCAATTTAGTCCAGTAGACATTTTTTGATAATCTGTTCTGAAGTAGATTCTGGGACTTGAAGAATGAAAAACCTTGCCCTCTATTAGCTGACTGTTTAACTGAAGGCTACTGACATATAAGTAGTCAGAATACCAAGAGCTTTGACTGATACACACACAGGTTATAAGGAAGCAGAGAAAAGTTTAACATGCCCAAGAAAAGTTGTAGAAACCTTTGCTTATGTGAGCCTTGCATAAGTTTTCTGATAGTTTCTGAGAATTCTTTAGAAACTCATAAGTTTAGAGGTCACTGGCTCCAGACATACCTAAATAAGTAACAAGACTGATGTTAAAGCAAAGAGTTGGAACACAAAGATTTGCTTCTCTTTTTTCTTTAGTGATTGTCCCCCACCTGCCCCTCAGCCCCGACCCCAGAAAGGATGAGGAGAATAAATGATTATTCCCTTGAATTAATTAACTGTTTTGTTATGTGTATTCAGCACTTCAGAAAGCCTGTAAAATTTTTAGTAAAATTCGAAGTGGTAAGATTTATGTGAATGATCTGCCAATGTCCATCGCATCTTGAAGATCTCTATAAGTGACACAGAAATGCGAAAGGCACTGAAGACTATTGATATTGATGGTAAGTTTTTATGTGTTCATTAATAGTTTAGGGAGTGTACAGTCATGGACATAAGTTACATGTTGTTTTTGGTTCAGTCACTCAGTCGTGTCCAACTCTTTGCGACCCCATGGACTGCAGCACACCAGGCTTCCCTGTCTTTCACCATATCCCCAAGTTTGCTCAAACTCATGTCCATTGAGTCAGTGATGCCATCCAACCATCTCATCCTGTATCATCCCGTTCTCGTCCTGCTTTCAGTCTTTCCCAGCCTTAGGGTCTTTTATCAGGTGGCCAAAGTATTGGAGCTTCAGCATCAGTCCTTCAAGGAATATCCAGGACTGATTTCCTTTAGGATTGACTGGTTTGATCTCTTTGTAGTCCAAGGGACTCTCAAGAGTCTTCTCCAGCACCACAGTTCAAAGGCATAAATTCTTTGGTATTCAGCCTTCTTCTCAACTCTCACGTCCATGCATGGACCATTGGAAAAACCATAGCTTTGACTATAGGGGCCTTTGTCAGCAATGTAATGTCTCTGCTTTTTAATACACTGTCTAGGTTTGCCATGGTCAGATTAATTACAAATGATAGAAAAGCTAAACCTTAAAATGTTATAAAAAACATCTGTGCACATTTGCAAAAATGATATTAAAAAATTGGGCCTCTGATACACATGACTGGATTGATTGATTACTAGGTTGGGTTATGACATGCTGTCATCAACATTTGATATTTTTAGACTTTTAATTTTTGCTAATTGCCCTAGTAAGAAATGGCATGGGATAGGGAAAGTTTCTTTGAGATTAATATATTTGATATATTTAATTATATTAGAATTCATTGCCTGGGTTGGGAAGATTCCCTGGAGTAGGGCATGGCAACTCACTCCAATATTCTTGCTTGGAGAATCCCATGGACAGAGGAGCCTGGTAGGTTACATATAGTCCATTGGATCGCAAAGAGTCGGATATGACTGAAGCAACTTAGCACACAAATTTAAAAAGACCTGAAAGTGAAAAGACAGGTTACAAACTTGGAGATATTTGCAATTCACATAGTTGACAAATGATTAGTTTACAAAATGTGTAAAGAATTCATACAAATCAATAACAAATAATGAAATAGAAAAGAGGACACATGGACAAGTATTTCACATAAAATACAACACATATAGTCAATGCTGCTGCTGCTGCTGCTAAGTTGCTTCAGTCATGTCCAACTCTGTGCAACCCCAGAGACGGCAGCCCACCAAGCTCCCCTGTCCCTGGGATTCTCCAGGCAAGAACACTGGAGTGGGTTGTCATTGCCTTCTCCAATGCATGAAAGTAAAAAGTGAAAGTGAAGTCGCTCATTCGTGTCTGACTCCTAGCGACCCCATGGACTTCAGCCTTTCAGGCTCCTCCGTCCATGGGATTTTCCAGGCAAGAGTACTGGAATGGGGTGCCATTGCCTTCTCCATATAGTCAATAATTATATACAAATAGGTTCAATATCACTCTTGTTCAAGGACATAAAAATAAAACCCTCATAAATTACACTTTAAGTAGCTAGAGAACTTGGACATGACTGGACAACAACAGAAACCTAGAAAAATGTATATTTTTGCACTCAGTGTTTGATACTTGAATCAAAGAAGTAGATAATAGAGAATGCATTACATTTACAGAGCATTCAAAGCTTGTTATTAAGGGAGCCACAGGTCATAATAGCCATCATCAAAAAGTGCATAAACAAAAAAAGGGAACCCTCCTACACCATTGACGGGAATGTAAATTGGTACAACCACTATGGAGAACAGTATGGAGGTTCCTTAAAAACTAAAAATAGAATTATCACATGACTGCTTTTGTGTATAGACTATGGTATTCTAATGTCAGTTGATTCTAGTCACATTTTTAGTTTGTATTTTTATCTTATATGCTCAGTGAATCTGCTGATAAATTTACTAATGGAGTTTTTTTCTTTCTTTTTCTGAATCGTTTCTTATAGTTAATGGAATGCTGGATTTTTCAGATTTCCTTAAGGCTGTGAATGATGTATGTTATTTGGTCTCTCAGGATCCAGGTAAAAAAGATTTTATTCAGAATTATAGAAGAAAATTATTTTTGATAGTAACTGATTTTAGGGTGGGGTGGTTATACGAATTTGTTTTTTTCAGAATTTCTTAACTCCTTTTTGCCCTAGTAGTCCAGGTTGAGAAAAATTAGACATGGGCTATTCTATAAAAGACACTAAAAAACCTAGGATACCTGCCATGGTATCCTAATTTTCTGCCCCCAGTCTCCACTTTTTCCTGTACACAACTACGAGACAAATTTTCTCAAAACACAATTTTTGTCATGTCATTATCTCAAAAACTTAGCTGCTCTTCTTAGGCCAGTCTTATGCTTCTGGTCCTCACTTCTTCATAGTTTTCCTTGCTGCTTTCCTTTCTCCATAAATCTTTCCCAGGCAAGAACGCCATGCTCCAGTTTAGTTCAGTCACCTAGTCATGTCCGACTCTTTGCGACCCCATGGACTTCAGGCTTCCCTGTCCATCACCATCTCCCGGGGCTTATTCAAACTCATGTCCATGAAGTCGGTGATGCCAACCCACAGTCTCATCCTCTGTTGTTCCCTTCTCCTCCTGCCTTCAATGTTTCCCATCATCAGGGTCTTTTCTTATGAACCAGCTCTTCACATCAGGTGGCCAAAGTATTGGAATTTCAGCTTCAGCATCAGTCCTTCCAATGAACATTCAGTGCTGATTTCCTTTAGGATGGACTGGTTGGATCTCCTTGCAGTCCAAGGGACTCTCAAGAGTCCTCTCCCAACACCACAATTCAAAAGCATCAGTTCTTAGGCACTCAGCTTTCTTCACAGTCCAACTCTCACATCCATACATGACCACAGGAAAAACCATAGCTTTGACTAGACAGACCTTTGTTGGCAAAGTAATGTCTCCGATTTTTAATATGCTATCTAGGTTGGTCATAGCTTTTCTTCCCAGGAGCAAGTGTCTTTTAATTTCATGGCTACAGTCACCATCTGCAGTGATTTTGGAGCTGAAGAAAATAGCCTCTCACTTCCATTGTTTCCCCATCTATTTGCCATGAAGTGATGGGATCAGATGCCATGATCTTAGTTTTCTGAATGTTGGGCTTTAAGCCAACTTTTTCATTCTCCTTTTTCACTTTCATCAAGAGGCTTTTTAGTTCCTCTTCACTTTCTGCCATAAGGGTGGTGTCATCTGCATATCTGAGGTTATTGATATTTAATTGAGCCCATCTTTGCATGAAATGTTCCCTTGGTATCTGTTATGTTCTTGAAGTGCTCTCTAGTCTTTCCCATTCTATTGTTTTCCTCTATTTCTTTGCATTGATCACTGTGGAAGGCTTTCTATCTCTCCTCGCTATTCTTTGGAACTTCGCATTCAAATGGGTATATTTTTCCTTTTCTCTTTTGCCTTTAGCTTCTATTCTTTTCTCAGTCATTTTTAAGGCCTCCTCAGACAACCATTTTGCCTTTTTTCCTCATCCTCCAGTTAGTCATAAATCTCCATACCTGCCAGTTGCATTCTTACTTCATGCCTTAGTTCATTTTTTTCCCCTTCTGTTGAAGACTCATATCTGTTTTCTTGTCTACCCTTGACAGTTCTTTTCTCATTTCCTGGAATCTGCATGAGTTTCTATCTCAAGTTTTCAGATACTGAATTGTCTCTTAATAGCTTTTAGCTTGCACTGCATGTAAATTGTAAAGAAAAGTTAGTCATAAATCTCCATACCTGCCAGTTGCATTCTTACTTCATGCCTTAGTTCATTTTTTTCCCCTTCTGTTGAAGACTCATATCTGTTTTCTTGTCTACCCTTGACAGTTCTTTTCTCATTTCCTGGAATCTGCATGAGTTTCTATCTCAAGTTTTCAGATACTGAATTGTCTCTTAATAGCTTTTAGCTTGCACTGCATGTAAATTGTAAAGAAAATAGTTGAAAGGACTATTCATGTTAATGATAAAAATAGTGCTTCCAAAGGTCTGCAATCTCTAGTGTTCATGATCTAATTTTAGTAGTCCTTTTGTTTTTCCCTTAGGCAAGATCAAGTTTCTGTGCTTATAGAAGATTACATACATTGGCATTATATATATTTATTGTCAGCCAAACTGTATTTTCTTAGAATAAAGGATACGTGAATGTGATAGTCAATATTCCCAAGTAAGCAAACAAGAGACAAGAAAAACTCTTCAAAGTTTACTGATTCATTAATGTAATAAATGTTATTAAATGCCTACCATATGAAGCTGTGATTAATATAGACATGGTGCTTGGTTTGCTTTTCCTTTTTTAATTCCTTACTTCCTACTTGGCATTTTGATTAACTCCTGTGGCGTTGGGATTCTCTTTTATCTCCTTGGTTTTTGACTTACAGCCTTTTACTGACCATAGATTTATATGTTTGTTTGGACTTCTAGGAACTGCCTCCTTGTACCACAGTTAAGAATAGCTTATTTGCTCTCTTATATTCCTTAGTTTTCAATTCCTGGTTTCCTATTTTGACCTTATTTCTGTTTATTGCCACATGTTCTGAGACTAATCAGGAAGTCCCAGGCTTCTTTTTTTCCTTTTAAACCAACACACACAATTCTTGAATGTTATTTTTATAAAATATCCAAGAAATATTTAAGTGTATAAAGATGTGAAAGACACTCTTTAATTCCTCCTATAATTTAATGTTGACCTTAGAATCCATTTTGTATTCAATTATGAATATATATATATGTGTGTGTGTGTGTGTGTGTGATATATATATATATATATGTGTGTGTGTGTGTGTGTGTGTTTTGTAAGATGAGATAAGTTACCAGTTTTGAGGCAGAGGGTTGATTGAACCCAGGTCTCCCACATTACAGGTGGATTCTTTACCAGCTAAGCCGCAAGGGAAGCCCTTTGATCTCACAGAAGCTAGTAAAAAGATGAAGCATACATTTAGGAATCGAGAGACACCTCTAAAAAAGGGAAAAATAGAAATAATCTACTTTAAGAGAAAAGAGTCATACTATGTACATTGTTTTCTAGTATGATTTTTAAAAAGTAATATATCTTGAAAAGTTTTCCATGTTAGTAGATACAGGTCAGCCTTTTTTTTGTATTAAAACTTATTAAATTTATTTATTTTAGCCTTTCATTTTCAAATAGCTACATGGTATCTGAAAATGTAGATATACTGTAATTTAACCCCATAATGTTGAATATTTAATTGGTTTTAATTACCTTACTGTTGTAAACAATTCCACAGTGATTGTAACTTTTCTTATATTTTTATATTACACATTTATTTGATATTATATTTACATTTATATGTGTGCATGTGTCTTTATCATACCTTTATAAGGAAAAATGAGTTATAAAGTATTAGGTAGAGGAGAGCCAGTGTGTACATTGGGACATGCCTTCAGTACCTAGCCAGATAGTTTCTCAACTCTACCTTAGGCTTCACTTCCTTCCTGTATCTCCTCAAGATAAGCCATTGGTAAGAGTTTTTTGTTGTTCAGTTGCTCAGTCATTTCTGACTCTTTGCTATTCCATGGACTGTAGCACACCAGGCTTCCCTGTCCTTCACTATCTCCTGGGGTTTGCTCAAACTCATGTTCATTGAGTCAGTGTTGCCATTCAACCATCTCATCCTCTGTCATCCCCTTCTCCTCCTGCCCTCAGCCTTTCCCAGCATTAGGGTCTTTTCCAGTAGGTCAGCTCTTTGCATCAGATGGTCAAAGTACTGGAGCTTCAGCTTCAACATCAGTCCTTCCAGTGAATGTGCTAAGTGCTAAGTTACTTCAGTCATGTCTGACTCTTTGTGACCCCCTGGACTGTAGTCCACCAGGCTCCTCTGTCCATGGGATTCTCCAAGCAAGAACACCAGAGTGGGTTGCCATGCCCTTCTCCACTTCCAGTGAATATTAAGGATTTATTTCCTTTAGGATTGACTGGTTTGATCTCTTTGCTCCTCAAGAGACTCTCAAGAGCCTTTTTCAGCACCAGAGTTCAAAAGCATCAATTCTTCAGTGTTCAGCCTTCTTTCTGATCCAGCTCTCACATCCATGCATGACTATTAGAAAAACCATAGCTTTAACTAGGTAGACCTTTGTTGGCAAAGTGATGTCTCTGCTTTCTAATATTCTGTCTAGGTTTGTCATAGCTTTTCTTCCAAGGAACAAGCATCTTTTAATTTCATGGCTGCACTCATTGTCTGCAGTGATTTTGGAGCCCAAGAAAATAGTCTGTCACTGTTTCCATTGTTTCCCCATCTATTTCCCATGAAATGATGGGACTGGATGCCATGATCTTCATTTTTCAAATGCTGAGTTTTAAGTCAGGTTTTTCACTCTCTTCTTACACCTTAATCAAGAGGCTCTTTAGTTCCTCTTCAGTTCTGCTGTTAAGGTGGTATCATCTGCAAATCTGAGGTTACTGATGTTTTTCCTGGCAATCTTGATTCCAGCTTGTGCTTCATCCAGGCCAGCATTTTGCATAATTTACTCTGCATATAAGTTAAGTAAGCGAGGTTATAATATACAGCCTTGATGTACTCCTTTCCCAATTTTGAACCAGTCTGTTTTTCCATGTCTAGTTCGAACTGTTGCTTCATGACCTGCATACAGTTTTCCCAGGAGAGTTTAGGACTTTCTCAAGTCTTTCCTGAGTATCTGTACAGCCCGACCCTTATGTGTAGCCACCTAGATTTCTAGGAGTATGTTGGAGATTTTCAAAGCCACCTATGGAAATCTCATTTCCCAGGTTTTCCTCTTAAGTTTGTTTGTTAGCCTGTTGTTTCCTCCATTTCCATTACTACTGGCAGTTGTGATGGTAAACAATTATCTCTGTTTCTCGTGAATTCTCCCAGGGAAAAGTCTGTTTGCACTGGGGAAGCTTTGACTCAGTTTATATACGAACAGATTTGCAAGTAGGGTCTTCCAGAGAACCACCAGACAGGTCTAATAATAGCAGTTCTCAGGAAAGGGCACTTTGAAGAAGTTCCAACCTCTTTTTTCTCCACTGGATTTTTGGTTGCTGGTTTTCATTGTAGTTTTCAGCTCTTCGTTTTCAAGGCTCCTGGTAGCCCCTGGGAAAGGAAGGTGGGAATACAGCAAGTTAAAATGCCACAAAGCTCAGTGTTCTTAAGGAGAGTCAGACATTTGCTTTTTTTGAAAAAACATTCCTTGGGTTGTTGTAAGCCTTTGGTTGATTTCCAGAGTATTGAAAAAGTTGACTTTGACATTTTTGCCGGTGTTCTCATTGTTTTATAGCATAGGGATTCTCAGAGGTCCTTCCTCTGCTATTTTTTTAAATTGAAGGATAATTGCTTTACAGAATTTTTTTTGTTTTCTGTCAAACCTCAATGTGAATCAGCCATAGGTATACATATGTCCCCACCCTTTTGAAACTTCCTCCTATCTCCCTCCCCACCCCACCCCTCTAGGTTGATATAGAGCCCCTGTTTGAGTTTCCTGAGCCATACAGCAAATTCCTGTTGGCTATCTATTTTACATATGCTAATATGTTTCCATGTTACTCTTTCCATACATCTCACCCTCTCCTCCCCTCTCCTCATGTCCATAAGTCTATTCTGTATGTCTGTTTCTCTGTTGTTGCCCTGTAAATAAATTCTTCATAGCATTTGCCTAGATTCTGTATATATACATTAGAATATGGTATTTATCTTTCTCTTTCTGATTCACTTCACCCTGTATAATAGGTTCTAGATTCATCCACTTAGTTAGAACTGACTCAAATGCATTCCTTTTTATGGCTGAGTAATATTTCATTGTGTATATATATCACAACTTTTTAATCCATTCATCTGTCAATGGATATCTAGGTTGTTTCCATGTTCTAGTTATTGTAAATAGTGCTGCAATGAACAATGGGATACATGTATGTATCTTTGAGTTTTGGTTTCCTCTGGGTGTATGTCTAGGAGTGGGATTTCTGGGTCATATGGTGGTTTTATTCCTAGTTTTTTAAGGAATCTCCATACTGTTTTCCTAGTGGCTGTATTGATTTACATTCCCACCAACTGTGCAAGAGCGATTCCTTTTCTCCACACCCTCTCCAGCATTTATTGTTTGTAGACTTTTTGATAAGGGCCATTCTGACCTGTGTGAGGTGATACCTCATTGTTAGTTTTGATTTGCATTTCTCTAATAATGAGCAATGTTGAGCATCTTTTTATGTATTTGTTAGCCATCTGTATGTCTTCTTTGGAGAAATGTCTATGTAGGTATTTTCTCCACTTTTTGATTGGGTTGCTTGTTTTTTTGGTATTGAATTGTATGAGCTGCTTGTATATTTTGGAAATTAATGCTTTGTCAGTTGTTTCATTTGCTATTATTTTCTCCCATTCTGAAGGTTGTCTTTTCACCTTGCTTATTGTTTCCTTTGCTGTGCAAACACTTTTAAGTTTAATCAGGTCCTGCTTGTTTACTTTTCTTTTATTTCCATTACTGTAGGAGGTGGGTCATAGAGAATCTTGCTTTGACTTATGTCATCAAGTGTTCTGCTTTTGTTTTCCTCTAAGAGCTTTATAGTTTCTGGTCTTATATTTAGGTATTTAATCCATTTTGAGTTTATCTTTGTGTTTGGTATTAGGAAGTGTTTTAATTTCATTCTTTTACATGTAATCTGTCCAGTTTTTCCAGCACCATTTATTGAAGAGGCTATCCTTGCCCCATTGTATATTCTTGCCTCCTTTATCAAAAATAAGGTACCCATAGGTGCATGG
>SJYC01144950.1:0-14243 GCA_006408675.1 Madoqua kirkii | reverse complement strand
GATATGAGAGTTCGACTGTGACGAAGGCTGAGCGCCAAAAAATTGATGCTTTTGAGATGTGGTGTTGGAGAAGACTCTTGAGAGTCCCTTGGACTGCAAGGAGATCCAACCAGTCCATTCTGAAGGAGATCAACCCTGGGATTTCTTTGGAAGGAATGATGCTAAAGCTGGAACTCCAGTACTTTGGCTACCTGAGGCGAAGAGTTGACTCACTGGAAAAGACTCTGATGCTGGTAGGGATTGGGGGCAGGAGGAGAAGGGGACGACAGAGGATGAGATGGCTGGATGGCATCACGGACTCGATGGACATGAGTCTGAGTGAACTCCGAGAGATGGTGATGAACAGGGAGGCCTGGCATGCTGCAATTCATGGGGTCGCAAAGAGTCGGACACAACTGAGCAACTGAACTGAGCTGAACTGAAAGTGAAAGCTAAAGATGTAACCAAAGGTCAGATCACTCTGGGTTCTTAAACCACTTTAAGGAATTCAAACATTTTCCTAAGAGCAATGGGAAACTAACATAGGACTTCAAAATGGACTTCTATATTTTCTGAGAAAAGAGGAGACAGGGTTTTCTGCTTAGAATGGTGAGGGAAATGATGGGGTCAGAGGTAAGGGAAAGGAGGTTTGGAATAACTTGTATGAAGACTAACAGAGAGGTACCATGCTTACCCAGATCTTTGCTGTGCTGGCGCTGCTGGGCTATTGGTTGTCCACTTTTGGCGACTGAGACCTGCTTCATCCCAGAGAGACTGAGACCTGCTTCATCCCAGAGATTAAGCCCTCACTCCCCAAATTCCACCCTCACCTCCTGGGTGGCAGGCAGCAGCCCCAGTTAATGAGTGACTGACATGGGAGGGAATTAAGTAGGCAAAGGGCCTGCCCCAGAGCTTCTCTAAAACAGTCAAAAGCTACTTTTCAGTTAAGACCACATCTTTGCTTAGCATTTTCCATGTCCTATTTTGCTTTTGTCACTCCTATGTTCCTGAGAGCGCCGTCTCAGAAAGTCTTTGTGAGTGGCTTCCTGTCATGGGTGCTTTGACGAAACACATTTCAAGACAGAGATTTCAGGGCAGTTTTGAGAGGCAAGTTAAAGTTAGGGTAAATACAAGTTAGTAAGTACCCTTAGTCTGCACAGCTGTGATTTTTTCCACTAGTATTGTTCGATATTCTGAAGTACATTCACAGAATAGTCATTTAGATTGATCATGGTTATAAATCTTGTCATCTAGGTAGAGTAGAGTGACAGTGGGATAAAACAGTGTGCATGGGAGAGGAGATTCAGTGATGGGCCATGATAGCTCAGCTGGAGAGGGAAGAGAGTGCAGACAGGATGGAAATGAGGGATTAAGGGAAGATAGAGGAGAAAAAGGACTAGGGCAACTAATAACATTTTTTACAGTAAAAATATGCACATAACATATCACGCACATACACATAAGTATACATATATTATGCATATATCCACACTAATGTACATATGTATGTATAAATCACTGGAGTGCCATAAAAACAAGGTAGTGGAAAGATTCAAGGTAAAAATTTAAGAGACAGGCCCTTCCTGTAATGTGAATTGCATAAGGATTATAATATGAAACAATTTTTGTTTCTCATTTAGCCAGGGTTTATTTGAAGCAGCACTAGCTACCCAATATAATAATGCTAATCAAAGTTTTTTTGAATGAATTTAAATCCTTAGGCCAATGAAGCATTTATCCTTAATGAGAAATATAAGAAGTATTACTTCCTCTGTCTCTACCCAGCCACAGCAGTAGGAAAGGATGGGTAGGTGTGAGGGGATTCTCACAAGGTGGCCTGAGCATCACTGAATCATGAGGGTCCCACAGACTGACCAAAAAGGGATCTAATTTTTTTAACTTATCCGAGTGGCTCAATCTTTCATAAACTTTAGTTTTCACTTAAATTTTAAGGCTTTGTACAGAGAGCCAACTAAATTAGTTATTTATGATCACTAAATTTGTAAACTAACATTAGCTGGCAATTTACTCAGTTTACTGATGATTTTAATTCAGTGTTCTGACTGCAGCTCAACCCTGGAACAGAAAGTTGAAATTTGAAGTTGCCCAGACAAATAGGAGCTAGAATAGTAAGTGGGCCACTTTTTTTTTCCCCACCCAACCTCAATGGCCTTAGTCAAAACATTTGAGAGTCTGCACTATATTAGAGCGCAAGTAAATAGCATCTTCAGTGTTGTCTCCAATAGCATTCCATTCCATTTTTAAATTTATTTAAAAATCTCTGAAGAATCTTCTCTTCCCATTAATACTCCTTTACATGCATCACATCCTAAGGAAAAAAATGAGAACAGCAGGTTGCATTTTCCATGAGGTCAACTGAAGGGCAGGACTTGAACTTTGAAGTCTCTATACCAAAGCCAGTCCAAATTAACTCAGTTCGAATGCATAGTCCTGGTGTACAGATTAGTAATAGACAAATAGAAAGGAAATTATTGAATGTTTTAGAAATCCCTATGTGATTATTATGACAGATGCCTAAAACAGAATATATTGAGTAATTTTCATCTAGAAAAGAGGGAAGAGTACTAAAATGGCTTTAAGAAAACAGGATTAGTTGCATGTTATAAAAGAAGAATAATCAAACAATAATAGTAGAATGAGTTCAATAGATTTTATTCATCCAGAAAATATGCATAGAGGGCTTATAATATTCCAGGCACTGTTGAACAGACCAGGGATACAGTAATGAGCTAAAAAGATTAGGCTCCTCACAAATGAGAAGAAAGAAAACTGGGTGAGCTAACCTCAAATCAGGATTTTGAACTTCAGATGTGGCTTTCTACTAATGTTCCAGGTCTCAGATAGGGGCCCAGAGCTTTAGAACAATCCTCCAGCTTATCATTGTCAAATGTAAGTCATATCATTACCTTCTGATCTTTATTCATCTGTCATAATAAGCCCGCAGTGATTTTGGAACGAAGTGTTCTTCCCAAACACGTTTTACAGTACTCAAGTGATTAATCTATAAAATATATTTTCATTAATATAGCTCTGCTTAGTTGTTCTCTAAAGCTGGATAAAGAGAACTTGTCGTGAGTAAGGGGGATACAGGGCCACTCATTCACTGTACAGCAGTTGGAAACAGAATAGAAACCATGTATTGTTCTTCCATGTCAGTTAACTGACAGACCATATGGTAACTATCTGGCTCATTTAAATATATATTTTCAAATAAAAGAAGCAAAATAAATTGAATTCAACTTACTTTTTCCTGAATGATGAAACTGCCCTTTCAAATCTTCTGTTGTAGGCGGGGAAAAAAACAGGTTTGCATCAATAACTTCTGTGTGTTTAATCTGTATGTTCAAAAACTGTGAGTACCAAATCAAACAGTTTTAATGCTCAATTATGTTAAATAACCTCCATTTGGATGTTTTTCCAAAATAGATCTAAGTAAATATTGACAAACAGCGCAAAGCATATCAATAATTTGTTGTCTAAGCTTGTTATTTAGAGGATTAAAATCACAACTGAGAGAACAAATAAAATATTATGAGTATACTGCATCATACTTGCTAGACTTCCTAAATTATTAGCAAACCTACCAGGTAAATGCAGCAGCAAAGCTCAATCCATTTAACATGCAAATCTGAAATCCACTTATGAGGCATAAGAGGGTATAGATGGGATTTCAGATATATAATTACAGAATTATTGGTTCACTGTTTTCATTTACAAACAAGGTCATTCTAAGGATCACCTTGTAGGTTTACCCAAAATGAAACAAGAAGAGAATATATCAGATTTTCAATTAATTCTGTGTCTGGGTACAGATTTGGAGGTCAGTTTAGCCAGTGTGTACCAAGATGGCGATTGGTGTACTCCACATAGAACCTATCCTCAAATGAATTGAAGTCAAATAGGAAATGGATAAAATAAGTACACAAAACTCAGCCACATAGAAGAGTGAAGTGCCTGTAGCAGTTGAGAACTGTGAGGGGAGAGACTGTGTTTAGAAGGGGAAGGGAAACTGGAGTCCTGATTCCTTGACTGGCATTGGGATTGAATTGGTTGGGATCTAACAACAACAACAAAAACAGAGGAGAAGCAAAGACTTTGGAAGAAGAGTTTGTGTAACTAAAGGATCGTAGTCACATTTGCCTTCTGAAGAAGCAGTATCTCTTTCCTTTAACTGAAGATCTTGAGTAGCAGAGGTGGCGGCCCTAAGACAGCTTTGAGAGAGAGGCTGAAGAGAGTTGAAAGACTCTGCTTGAGGAATGGGAGGTCTGAGAGGATGAGAGCCAAGGCAGAGGAAGAGAAGGGAAAAGAAGAATGAAGCTAACTCTAAAGAACTTTCTGTTACAGGACTCTCTAACATGAATGTTAGTTATCTCATCCCTACAGTGTAAGTCCTTCCATCTACCCAGACTTCTGTATTTCATTTCTTCCAGCAAACATCTCATGTGGGTGGGGTATTTTGTCTACTGTATTTTGGTTTGATTTGGTTTTGCTGTTGAGGTTCTTTTTTTCCCTTGAAGTTAAGGAAGAGAACTGAATTCTGGTTAGCATATAAATGAGAGACCACATTAACAGAAATGTTAAGCAGAGATGTAATCTAATCACAGACTCTCCTCTAGTTACTAACTGCCAAGGTAACCAAAAACCCCAACTGTGCATGAGCCGTGACTATTACCATCTGCTAATGGCTGACCGAGCTATCTATGGCAATTGAGCGTTTTTAAAAATTGAAGTGATTCTGATAATGTAACTCCCTTCTCTACTCCCTCAAGCCTACAAATACCTGCAAATCTTAGGGAAAACTTTAGATTCCATATATATTTTTAAGAGTTCAGTTCCCTTTAAATCTCTGTCTTTAAGTGTATAGAGACTGTAATTGATGTCAGTCCAATTTGGTTGGAGCCAAGTGTGTGTGAAACAGAAGTAGAGAATTTAAAAGAGAGCTTGTGACCAAATTGTGTAGAACCTTGAATGTTTAAGGAACTATGTTTAATTCAACCATGAAGCTTTCTTGTAACTCAAAAGGCCAAGGCTGCTGGGGGCAGGGGGTGAGGATAGCAGAGGCTAATGAGTAAGAACTGATATAACCAGTCTAAATATCTTCCTTGAATTCCACATCTATATATCCTGTTTCCTATGGACATTTCCACTTGAATTTCTCACCGATACCTTAAATTTGACTGTCAAATTTATCTTTCCTCCTAAACATACATCTGCCATGTGTTTCCTGTTTTGTTTGGTGGCACCCCCTTCCCAGCCAACAATCTGGGCACCAACGCTATCCCATACTCCTTGCACATACAATAAATTGGTCACTGTGATATGTTCATATTAGTTTCATGGTATCTTTTCAATTCATCATTTCTTTTCCAGCCTACCACCTCTCATTTAGTCCTGACGATCACGGTTTCTTATCTGAAATACTGCAGTAGAACATGCTGGGGCCATAAGACTGCCTGAGTTCAAATCCTGCCCCACACCTCACCAGTCACGTGATGTCTACCGGCTTCAGTTTTCTCATTGGTAACATGAGGGAAATGAGCGCACCTACCATGAGTGAATGGATACATGCGTGCATGATTTATTAATTAATGATAGAAGAAGGGAAGGGATAAGAAAGAAGTTCTACAACGTTTTACTTTATCTAGATATGAATCTAGGCCCTCACACTATAGGGCAATACTGCTTGACAGGAATATAATGGGAACAATATATGTAATTTTAACTATTCTAGTAAAAAAGGGTAAAAGTAAATGGGTTAACTTATTAATAATGTTTATTTAACTCAATATATCCAAATATTCTCCTTTTAACATGTGGCACTAGCCACAGTTCAAGTGCTCAATAGCCACGTGTGACTGGTGACTCCCATTACTGGATAAAGCAGCTATGGAGATTATTGCACCAGAGACTAATAATGTCAAACACAGTAAGAGGAGACCTTTTCATTCAAAGAAGGTGCTTTGGATGAAAGGTGGTGAGTCTATCCTGGTCATTTAAGCAAGTTTGAGGGAATGCAAACAATTCAGTTGGAACTATCCTAATGGTCAGTGGGAAACATAGCTCTAAAGTAGACAGAATTTGGAATTGCATTTCAGAGCCCCGCCCCCCCAAAAATAGCCTTAAGGTTTGCTTTAGTTTTTGTTCACTTCAACGAGTTTACTGAGTACCTAATATCTGACTGGTGATATACCAGGGGCTGAGGGCCCTTCCCGGGCACTGTTCTTGCTCTGCCCCCTCCTCAGAGGTCCCAGTCCTCCTCTCTACCTCTCCAGATTCTGCTGCACTTCTCCCATTAAGGCTTTGCAATCATTTTCTCACATTAATCTCCTCCTTCATATCCTGTCACACATAAAATTACTTTTCCATATTTAGGCACTTAAATCTAATTCCCTACGTACCAACTCACCCTTTCTAGCTTGACTGTAAGCTCCTTGAAAACACCATCCTCAGAACTGAGTAGAGCTCAATAAAGGATTCTTGACACAATGACTGACTCAGGCAGTATTCAAGCTTCAGCTGCTAAAATAAAACTTCAAGAATGAAAAACTCAGGAACATTGTTTTTAGCTCAGTACTGATGGCCAAACTGCCTCCAGTTGCACACAGAAGTTAGGAATGGCAGGCTCTGAAATCATTTTTGACATAAGTCAGGTAGCCAAGTATGTACAGTTTCTGCCTGCAGCTGTTTTTCAGATTCACCAGGAACAGAGGGTTCAAGGTGGTTCTCTTATAAATCTTAAATCTCTCAATGCACTTTTCAGCTAATTTATCTTCAAAGGAAGATGTTTTCATCTCTGAGTTGTGAACAGGAAGAGATTAATTTTAAAAGCTAGAAAAAGAGAGAGCCTAAACAGTCCTCTAATGATGCCATTTTCCCAATTTCCTGCTTTTGATGTATTGTGCGCTTATGAATGATGGGGCAAATTCCAGCTCTGGAAATTCATCTTTCTTGGAGATAATCCATTTCTATGCCTTGCAAAACAGAACTACAGGTGCAGCAGAAAAGTAAACAGTACCAGCTGCTCACTGGCTGTGGTTCCTTAATGAGAAATTAAAGACCAAATCTAGGTTGGAAGGTAATACAAAATCCCAGCAAGGGGAGCAGTGGATTTTCATGGCTTTGGCTGCAGTTCCAGCAGCTCCACCGGAGAACAGCATGTTCTTGAAGGGAATGCAGCATTCCAAAGCGAGATGTTGGGGCTGGTTTCTGCCCATATTCTGGTGAAGATATTTAGTGACAGTGTCCGGGCAGGCATTGTTACTTAACCAGAAAACTCATACTATATGCACATAGTAAAGCATTATTCATTGATTTGATGTATAAATGCACATTAGTCACCAAAAAAAAGTATTAATAAATTTGTGTCATAGATTCTAAAATAATAATAATAATAATCCCAGGGAACTAAATGGACATGTTTTTGAACTTGTGACATGAATTCACTTTTTTAATATATGCTTCGTTTATGCTTTTAGAAAAGGACCCCTGTACAGAGCTTATCAGAGTGAAAAAGTCTGGTATAGATATCAGAGGATCATGATTCTTTTATCATATAGCGTGAACTCACTTTAATGATGAGTTTATGCTTTCAGAAAAGGACCCCTTCACAGGTTTTTCAAAATAAACAAGGATATATAGTACATGTGTCAGAGAGTTATGCAATTGTCTGTTTGCTTTATTCTCACGAATTACCTTGTGTCTTATAGCATCATATGTTTAGTACCACCAAGGATCAAGGGAACAAACTGTCATTACTGTGACATAAACAGCCACCAGTAACAAAACTGTTGCCTTTTATTGCTCCTATATCACTTTCAACATTTTATTACATCATCTGACGTTCTGAAACTTTTCAAGAATTTGGGGGAAATTTTTTCATTAGATGAAATTAGGTGGAATTGTCATTAGGTCATTGAGAGTGGAAGCTGGAATAACCATCTCTAAGAACTTGGGTGACCTTTCTCCTACCTATTTAGCAAATTATAAACTTTCACAACTGCCCTTGCTTAGCTTCATAGTAAATACTGTGGACCGTGATATGTCACTTGGGAATGCAAAACACATGCTAAGAGAACACTCAGTGGGCATGTCGTACCACTATCTCTTTTAAAAGTATTAATACTTTTAGTCACTGCCTATGCAGTTTACCCCCGTGCAAGTGACTTCAGTGTCGCTGCCCTTGTGCTGGCAATGTCACATCATATACCCATTACTCCCATCCACTGTCAAGACGTAGGTGCAGAGGCTGGGTGAAAAGGTGAATGAAATACCAATGCACATTCCCAGCACAGGAGTAGAAGCCACACTTTGTTTTCAGACTGGGTCTTTTCAGGTAAACAGCCTTCCCCTGCTTTGTAGCATCACTTTCGGTTTAGACTCTCTTATGCCCGGGGAGAAAAAACTGTAGCAAAATGCAAATTCTTTTTGCATGATTTCTTCTCCAAATTCAAAGATGCTTTTACAGGTCAATGTGTAGGAAGTAGAAAGGGCACAGCCTTGTGTGCTGAAAGGAGTGTGCTGTGTATTCAAAGGAACCCTTGATAAGCTATCATCTCCCTTGCCTCTGAGTGAGGCGTTGCAGAAACAGACAACTAAGCAGCTGCCAAGAGGCAGCCATGATGCTTCATGGGGTGCCCGTGTACCAGGGGCATCTGAATGTTCTCTCTGGCACACAGCAGTGACAGTCCTGTCGCCGTAGAGAGTTTTCCAGTATGATGGTGAGTTTCTCTGTATTCTCCAGGATCTTCTTCCTTTCATATACCTTTCCCAAATAATCCTGTAGTTTCACTCCATACCTTTGGTGTAGAGCAGCCCTGGAGAGAGCTGTTGGGATCATTGCATGTCCACATAGCACCAGTATCATAACAGGTTACTGAATGCCGTTTCTATCCACTTGCTAAGAACCAGTCTAAATGCATAGGTCCCATGCTGCTGCTGCTGCTGCTGCTGCTGCTGCTGCTGCTGCTGCTAAGTTGCATCAGTCATGTCGGACTCTGTACGACCTCATAGATGACAGCCCACCAGGCTCTTCTGTCCCATGTCTTAAATACTTGGGTTTGGTTTTTGAAGGTTACCTGGATGTCTCTAAGGACTGGCCAGCCTAGGGGTGTGGCTGGGAGCTAAGAGATGTGGTCTATCACAGGAACATGGCAGGCTTTTACAGAAGTAAAACATGTAGACAGGGTCTATGAGCAGAAAAGTATGACATACAAAGAAATCTATGCTGTCAGAGAGGCTCAACTAGGAAAAACCAAATAGTGAAAGCTAATGATGACATTTTAAATAGAACAAGCAGAAAACGTTTTTGGATTTGATTGTTGCCATGTGTTTGTTTGGAGGGTTTTTTTTTATATGTTCTTAGCCACCGACATGAAAAAAAAAAATGAGTCCCTATGTAAAGTCTCAAACTTCATAAACCTTTCAGATTGCTTGCCTAGTGGTGATTCCAAAGTGAAGTGAAGTCACTCAGTCGTGTTCGACTCTTTGCGATCCCATGGACTGTAGCCTATCAGGCTCCTCCGTCCATGGGATTTTCCAGGCAAGAGTGATGGAGTGGATTGCCATTTCCTTCTCCAGGGGATCTTCCCCACCCAGAAATTGAAGCCGGGTCTCCAAAAAAGATTGCAAATTGAAAATCTGAAGTCAATCACAAGGACTTTGTCCTCATTAAAGTGTCCCATCTTCAGGGTTTTTTGTGTCTGACTTGGCATCTTCTGCCAGGAGGGATCCAAGGAGCTTTTCACTTCATTGGTTTTCACTTTGTTGCTCCTGGCTTTCTCAGGAATTGTTTAATTAGGTTACTATTGTCTCACTAGCAGGAATCTACAGAAGGGACCCATTTCTGAAGCAGGATCTTCCTCTCCAAAGCTGAGTAGGCTTATTAAGCAGTCAGCTCCTTGACCAGTATGACCCTTTGTATAAATATAAACATGATTATGGGCTAGCTTTTTTCCCATATACATAAACTTTTAGATTAAAATGACTGATAGATAAGTGATAAGCTTGCCCCAGGATGTTTGCCTGAAGAATCTCAGGGCATCTGAAAAACCTTGTCCAGAGTGGCATCTCTCTGCTTCTTGTTTCACCTGATCCTCTACTTTGAGAATGTCCAAAACTCTTGAGAAAAGTCTGTTTACATATTTTCAGAGGATTATCAACTTGGATGTGGTTTTAAACAAGAGAGAATATGTCCTTATTAGCAGGAAGACCTGAGGAAAAATGCCCCCTTTCTAATAGAAATTTGTTTATTTCGCCTTTAGTAAGAAGCTGTTTTCTGTGGCTGAGATTTTTTATTTCTCAATCTGCTGACTGAGGCAAATGCACCTAAAGTATCTGAAGATGTGTGCTCAGGCTGGGTAGTCTCCGGCTGAAACAAAACATTTCTTGGGATTCTCTGTGACCTCGGGCACAACTTTAGAAGTAGGTGGTGCTTGCAGCTTTAGTGCCTGCAGGCATGTGAGATCCTGCCACTTCTGCTTGCACTTCTCAGCGTGTAAACCCACGTATTTTGTTTTCTTGGCATATAGTGTTTTCTAAGTAGTACAGAGCGTACCAGGATAGGCTCAGCTGGAGGTGACTGAAAGGAAATCTGGGGGAAACTGGCAGAGCGCTGTCCACTGTTCAGAAGCAGGCATCACTGAAATTCCATTGGTCTTTTGTGAAGGCAAGCAGTATCCTTCTGAGCAGTTAAAAGTGGGGCTGACAACTTGAACTTCAGACAAATAGTTTTGCTACTCATATTTCAAGGTATGAGAGAATAACTCTTCTCACAGAGCTTTTATTAAATGAAGAACATAGTAATACTAGCTGGTATTTATTGAGCATTTAGTATAAGCCAGAAGTTGTGCTAAGTCCTCTTAACACATTATCTCATTTTAATTCTCACAACAACCTCTAGGTGCTAAGTGCTTTAATTACTCAGTTTAGAGATCAGGAAACAAGCATAGAAAGGTTAAATAAATTATGCAAAATAACACAAGTATGGTGAAGTGGCAGAGCTGAGATGAAAATCCAAGACAGACTACAGAATCCAAGCTATAATAAAATTGTAAGTCATTTGACAGTTGTGTTTGGGTCTTTGGCAGGAATAAGTTGGGGAATAGAAAGCAGAGAACCACTAGGGAATTAGTGAAAAACCACTATGGCCAGCCAGCACCTCCTTGGTAAGAGAGAGTGGGTTTTCATCCAGTTAACCTTACCTTTTCATTTTGATTTAATAATCAGTTTTCTTGTCTTTCCTTTCTTTTGTTCCTTTCTCCTCCTGCAAGAGTTGATATATCTTTCTTCATTTCCTGAATTTTTCTACATCTCCAAGTTTTTGCCCTTTATATCCCATTGTCTTTCTTGACAGTCTTCTAGAATAACCGCTCCATTGCCTTACTCTGCAGCCCTCTCTCTCCTTATATGTGGAGGAGAAGGAATCATATATGGATGGTATGGAACTAAAGTCATCTCTTTTTATCCTCTCTCAATTCCTTCCCATAAGAAAGTGTTAAAACTTTCTTCCTCCCATGATAAAGAAGGAGACACAGAAGTGTTTTTACCAAACCAAATTCAGGTCCACTCACCAACACACAGTAAAGCCAGTCTACTGACACCAGGTTGTGGTGTAGAAGACTACAGCATTTATTGTAAGCTGCCGTGCAAGTAGTCTGGGACAGCTAGTGCTGAAAAAGCCCAAATTCTCCAATTGATTTCAGGGAATCATTTAAAGGCAAGATGTGGGAAGGGGGTCACAGGACATGTAATAAGGTTGCGCACAATTTTCTGATTAGCGGATGGTGAGGTAACAGGGTGCTGTCACAGGGGACAGGGTTAACATTGTCAGTCCAGCAGGACTGGGGGCTCTGTGCTTATGGTCATCAAGCAGTTAACACCTTCCATTTAATGGGAATTTTCACGTCTGTAAAATAACTCAGAATGTGTATCAGATACTGTTATCTAGAAACTTCAGGGAGAAACTAAAGCAGAGAATAAAGGAAAGGGGCCCCAGGAAGGCCTCCTAGGGTCTTGCTTGGTTACAAATCCCCTTTCTTTGATACTCCTCAATCATCAGGCAAATAGGTATCTGACAAGAAAGAGAATTACTTTTTGGATAGGGAGTTTAATCAGAAACTCTGTAAAGAAACTAGGTTTTCAGTTCAGTTCAATCACTCGGTCATGTCCAACTCTTTATGACTCCATAGACAGGCTTCTCAGTCTATCACCAACTCCTGGAGCGTGCTCAGACTCATGTCCATCGAGTGGGTGATGCCATCCAACCATCTCATCCCCTGTCTTACCCTTCTCCTCCTGCCTTCCATCTTTTCCAGCATCAGGGTCTTTTCCAATGAGTCAGTTCTCACATCAGGTGTCCAAAATATAAGCATCAGTCCTTCTAATGAATATTCAGGACTGATTTCCTTTAGGATTTGATCTCCTTGCAGTCCAAGGGACTCTCAAGAGTCTTCTCCAACACCACAGTTCAAAAGCATCAGTTCTTGGGCATTCAGCTTTTTTATGTCCCAACTCTCATATCCATACATGACTGCTGGAAAAACCATAGCTTTAACTAGACAGACCTGTGTTGGCAAAGTAATGTCTCTGCTTTTTAAAATGCTGTCTAAGTTAGTCATAGCTTTTCTTCCAAGGAGCAAGCGTCTTTTAATTTCACAGCTGCAGTCACCATCTGCAGTGATTTTGGAGAACAATTTTATCTAAGGTTTTAACTTTGGATGTGGTATTTTATATACATAACAGAAGGTATTGTCTTCCTTTTCTGCTAATATCTGATCTAAAGCAATCTCATTGTCTAAAAATTTAATAGTTCCAAGACAAGACCTTGAGGCCACAAGATTACAGTTGCCACCTACCAGCAGACATTGCTTTGAGAATGGCTGGTGGCATCCTGAGTCTGACAGTGATTAGAAAATTCAAATTCTCAACAGTATAGTTTGTAATTGTCTGAAATCACATCTACAATGGTTATTGAGTTTTACATCAAAAGTACACCTACTCCATTTTAAATTTCAAATGCATTCCCCTCCTCAGTGACCAAAGCAGATATACAGTGCATGTTCAAAAGGCCACAAAACAGGCCATTCTGATCAGTAAAGTTTAAGTTAAATGGCTTTGTTGAATGACTTCCTCATACTTCAATATATGAAGTTTTTATATCATTTCCCTTTTTGATTATAAATCTTTACAATAGAAAGCACTGGTGACCAAAATGTTGTTCCTGTCCCAGGTCCAATCATCTCCTTTGGGTTCCTTTGGCCTGCTTTTTGTAGATAGGTAGGTAGGTAGATAGATAGATAGATATTTGCCTATTTACCCACATTGAGGGAAAACTAAATAGGTATAACAAACAAGAGCAGAGGTATGCGAACCTCTGTATTGTTTGTAAGCTACTCCACTAAAGAATAAAGTTTAAAATTACAAGCAAGTAACCAACTGAGTTATTTTAATACATAATTATTTAGTTATACTTCAAAAAGTTAGGTCAAGGGTTAAAATTTTGAACTAAAATGAGATTTTAATATTATCTGATATTAACTATTTCTCACAGAGTGTTCATACTTACCCCATTGCTAGTACTATTAATAACAGGTATGAGTATTTTATGTATGAGTATTAAATAATTATTTCTTTATTCATAATGAAAGAATGATTTTCAGTACATTTGAGATATTTTAAACTATATAGTACAATACCTGTCTCTTATACACATCTAGATGTGTATAAGAGACAGACAGAATCCAAGCTATAATAAAATTGTAAGTCATTTGACAGTTGTGTTTGGGTCTTTGGCAGGAATAAGTTGGGGAATAGAAAGCAGAGAACCACTAGGGAATTAGTGAAAAACCACTATGGCCAGCCAGCACCTCCTTGGTAAGAGAGAGTGGGTTTTCATCCAGTTAACCTTACCTTTTCATTTTGATTTAATAATCAGTTTTCTTGTCTTTCCTTTCTTTTGTTCCTTTCTCCTCCTGCAAGAGTTGATATATCTTTCTTCATTTCCTGAATTTTTCTACATCTCCAAGTTTTTAGCCCTTTATATCCCATTGTCTTTCTTGACAGTCTTCTAGAATAACCGCTCCATTGCCTTACTCTGCAGCCCTCTCTCTCCTTATATGTGGAGGAGAAGGAATCATATATGGATGGTATGGAACTAAAGTCATCTCTTTTTATCCTCTCTCAATTCCTTCCCATAAGAAAGTGTTAAAACTTTCTTCCTCCCATGATAAAGAAGGAGACACAGAAGT
>SJYC01144949.1:0-48258 GCA_006408675.1 Madoqua kirkii | reverse complement strand
CTGTTTATTAGATTTTTTTCAAAAAATTAACAAGTAATAATTATCACACAAATCAATAGTGAAGAAATTTATGATTTAGCACATTGAAAGAAATCACACCAAGCCTATGTTCTTAAGAACCGTGATCATTTCACAACCCTCTTGTCCTGTTTCACTGACTAGAAATGATACATGGGGAGAATTTGTCTACTTCTGCTATTTAAGCATGGTTAGAAATAGAATCTGGAAAATGCTTTAATTGTACAGTCTTATGATTGTGTGCTTAGTCACTCGCTCATGTTCAAATCTTTGCAACCCCACGGACTGTAGCCCACCAGGCTCCTCTGTCCATGGGGATTCTCCAGGCAAGAATCCTGGAGTGGGTTGCCATGCCCTTCTCCAGGGTATCTTCCCAACTCAGGAATCGAACCCAGGTCTCCCACACTGCAGGCAGATTCTTTACCATCTGAGCCACTAGGGAAGCTCTATAATTATTACCATCTAATTATCAGAGGAGTTAATAACATCCATAAATTACAAAGTTGACATGCTTCTGTTTTTGTGAGGCCAAGTATAATTTGTTTTTGGCAAAGGAAAAATTAGTTTTATCTGATATTTTTGCAAAGCTTGTATGGGTTATTTTTCCTCCCAATGCACAGAATATCTGGCTATATTCAGCCAAATTTTCAGGGTGGCTGAATTTTCAGTTTTCTAAAATTTTCAAATTTTCTGTCTTTTTTTTAATGATATATTCAGCTATAATCAGCCAAATTATGTAAGTGGCTTCATTTTCCATTTTATAAAATCTTCTATCCTTTTTAAAGTATAATTTAATGTTTTAATATTAGTTTCAATAAGTTAATTTAGTACTTAAACCTGCTGTCTTATATGAAATGTGAAATAGTTGCCCAGTTTTTAAAAATCTGTTTTATTTCACTTTTATCCATTAGGTAAGGAATATAAACACTAAAGATTTGGGGTAATTCTGATTTCCTGATTTTTCTTTTCTTTTTAAGAATTCACAGAGCTTTGAGGAAAGTTCAAACACACAAAAGATAGAATCACTGTGAGAAGGGGAAGTCGCGGGTTCATCTGATACTCAGGAGCCTCATGAAGTAGCAGAGGCTGGCAGAGATGGAGTTGCTACATACACCCACAGACGCCCTCACACAGCTTGACAAAGGGCAGAACACAGAGTGTCCTGGTCTGTCCGTGTTTTCTCCTTCAGCAGTGTTGCCTTCTGTATGGAGCTTAGTTCTCCTCCCGAACTCTCCAGGTTTTCCAAGCGCTAAATCCCTTGGATCTCCTCAGTGCTCTGAGAAATAGGCAACAATGCAACTTTGGGGCTGGCCAGTTCTCCTCCCTTACAATAAAACACAAGCTGTGAGAATTACGGGATCTATACTTGCCATAGCATCTGGGATCAATTTTGTTATCTACCACCTGCCATTCTTTCACTTCCAAGATTTTATTTTTCTTGCTTTGACTGACCAGTTGCATAAATAACTTGGAAAAAAGTTTTTGATTAAGCATCTACATATAAAACTGTTAATATGATTTGGAAACTCAATAAAATACCTGATAAATAGTCAAAACTGCTTTAGCAGTTTTTCAGTTAGCCTTTGAAAGGGAACAGTCAGCTTCCATATTATAATCAGACTGAATTTTAAAAGTGAGTTAGTTACCAACCACTGCTTTCCTTGCTCTAATTAGCAGTTACCAGCATCTAAAGAAAGTCAAAAGAAAACAGGCAAACCGTGCTCTGCCTTCACACCTTCACTCAGCTTTTTAAAGTCCTCTTATTTGCAAGTGTCTCAAATAATTACCAAACCACTCATGCACACATTCCCCTAAATGAAGTTAGTAATCATAGAGGCTAATCAAAAGTTCATTGAATCAGCAGGGAGTGTAATAAAGGTATTCATAAACAAAACAGGTGTTTTCTTTTGCTTTAAAAAAAAGCATACCTCACTGATTCCAAAGAGGAAATTCTCACAGATAAACTGTGAATACCAGAGCAAACCTAGGCAAAACTATGAGTTACTCACTTTGAACACAGGCGAAACATCTCTCTGGGATTTCTGCCTTTCTCTTTCCTTAGGATCCCCTCCTGGTAAACTTGGAAGAACTTAGTCACTAGTGTCAGTGAAAAACTGATCCAAGAAATAAATGGAAAATTTCATTCAAGCCAAATGGAGGATTATAACCTGAGAATAGCATTGCAGAAAGCTCTCACACATTCTAAGTCAAGGAACATTTATATAATTTTTTTGAGACAGAGGGCTATATATTGAGTGATGTATTGACATTTTCCACAGTCTAAAAGTCTGTGAATCCTTTCAAGATCAAGAAAGAATGTTACCTTTTAAGGTATTGTTTTACTGATGATAGAGAAGGTATTCTGCTGGTGAGGAAGGTTTGGTTGATACAAAAGCAATATACATACTATGTATTGAATAATGCAGATATACAATATGCAGTATCAGGGAGAGGGGGGCCAAAGGACAGAGAAAGATATTTGTGTTTAATTTTTTCCTTTCTTGCCATAGCATATGAATTTTGTTTCATATTAGTAATCTTGGTTGTAAAGCTATCCTCTTTGAGGTGTCAGTTATGAACACATGGCCATTTACCCTTTAGGGAAGCAGAATTTCCCACCCCAAAATATGTCTCTTTGGCATATTCATTACTTTATGCTAGTTATTTTCAAAGAAACAGCAGATGTGAGAAAAATTCAGAAAACCAAGTAGGAGTTACCCTTTTGTAAGAAGCATTTGTAGGAATTCTCTGTTTGTGAGTATTTCTCTCTGTGTGTACCTAGATGAGGAAGGTGACCAAATTTAGAAAGGCTTTTCAATGGAGAAGGCAGTGACTTGAATCTATATCACAATCACCCTTGTTTACTGTGCTTTTCCTGGCAACTTCCCAACTGACTCCTCCCATGCTCAACACTCTTGTCTTCAGCTGAAGATTGTATTTAAGTTGAGGGGCTCAGCCATTTTGGAGAGGTACTCTGTTTTCCAGGGTCTCCCCTGCATACACATGTTACTAAACTTCTGTATGATTTTCTCCGGTTAATCTATCTCCTGACAGTTAATTGTTAGACCAACCAGAAGATCCTGGAAACGTAGAGAAAAATTTCTTCTCCCCCAACAGTCATGCCATATGTCTTTGTGTTTTACTAGAGTTATAAGACCTAAAAAATTTCAAGACTTGAAGGACTGGTGGTTACTGGGGAGAATCTCAGGAAACGGATCAGTTGTACCACTTTGAGGGACACACCTCTGCATACTCTTAGGCTTTCCTCTTCAAAATTGTTTCAGGAAGTTGCAAAGTTTCCATTGCCAAGAACCATTGGTGTGTGAGGTGAAAGTTGTTCAGTCATGTCCAACTCCCTGCAACCCCATGGACTGTATAGTCCATGGACTTCTCCAGGCCAGAATACTGAAGTGGGTAGTGGTTCCCTTCTCCAAGGGATCTTTCCAACCCAAGGATTGAACCCAGGTCTCCCACATTGCAGGTGAATTCTTTATTGTTTGAGCCACCAGGGAAGCCCATTGGTATGTGCTGTTTGATAATTGCCATTGTTGAGCCCTTTGAAGGACAGTTATTCAAGTGGTAGATTTATTTACAAACAAACAAAAAAAAAGTTTCTAACTTATTTTAATAAATAATACCAAAATATGAAAAAGCAGTTTTAAAAAAGCTTTCTTGAATCTATTTACATGTTCAGCTCTTAGAGTTAACAGAAAGGAACCCTAATGAGAAAGGGTTAATGGTTTTTGGGGAGAAAAGGAAGTAGAAGACCCATATGACTGAGTAGTTAATAGCTGAAACTGTACTGTTGGAAGCAAGAGTCTGTTTTTTGCAAGACTATATTTTTAAATAATAAATTTGAACTAAATAATGAGATATTAATGAGCCCCCTATAATGAGCACAGCATTTAGTTTAAAATTAACATTGGTTTATACTTTATTTCTACCTTAAAACTGTAGGACTTTGGGAAAATCCATTTCTTTTCACTTCAGTTCTCATATATATAACTAAAGAAAATGTATGTCAGCCACATGGGTGCCTTGTTTTCATGTCTTTATACATTACATTCACATTCTAGAAATAGGATATTGAAAATTATCCTAAGAAGTTAGAAAATAATGAGGTCAAGTGATAAGTGAAAAAATAAATTATACCAAGATTCATATTGTCACAGAAAGCACCTGCACATAATAAGGTTGACATTATATTCTGCCTGTTTAGGTAGAAATACATATATTATCTAAAACCTCAACTATATTGTCAGTGTTTGTTTGTTTTCTTAATGGTGGTAAGAAAACGTGCCCACTGGAGAAGGGAATGGCAAACCACTTCAGTATTCTTGCCTTGAGAACCCCATGAACAGTATGAAAAGGGAAAAAAGTATGACACTGAAAGATGAACTCCCAGGTTAGTAGGTACCCAATTTGCCACTGGATAAGAGTGGAGAAATAACTCCAGAAAGAATGAAAAGATGGAGCCAAAGCAAAAACAATACCCAGTTGTGGATTAGACAGCTGATGGAAGTAAAGTCCAATGCTGTAAAGAGCAATACTGCATAGGAACCTGGAATGTTAGGTCCATGAATCAAGACAAACTGGAAGTGGTCAAACAGGAGATGGCAAGAGTGAACAGTAACATTTTAGGAATCAGTGAACTAAAATGGACTGGAATGGGTGAATTTAACTAGAATAACCATTATATCTACTTGAGTGGGCAAGAATCAGCTAGAAGAAATGGAGTAGCCATCATAGTCAACAAGAGTCCAAAATACAGAACTTGGATGCAGGCTCAAAAATTACAGAATGATCTCTGTTTCCAAGGCAAACCATTCAACCTACAAGACTTCTAGAACTAACACCCCCCAAAAATGTCCTCTTCATTATAGGAGACTGGAATGCAAAAGTAGGAAGTCAAGAGCTACCTGGGGTAGCTCTCCGACACATTTGGCCTTGGAGTACAAAATGAAGCAGGGCAAAGGCTAACAGAGTTTTGCCAAAAGAATGCGCTGGTCATGGCAAACACCCTCTTCCAACAACACAAGAGAAGACTCTACACATGGACATCACCAGATGGTCAATACTAAAATCAGATTGATTATATTCTTTGCAGCCAAAGATGGAGAAGCTGTATACAGTCAGCAAAAACAAGACCAGGAGCTGACTGTGGCTCTCATCATGAACTCTTTATTGCCAAATTCAGACTTAAATTGAAGACAGTAGGGAAAATCACTAGACCATTCAATATGACGTACATCAAATCCCTTACGATTATACAATGGAAGTGAAAAATAGATTCAAGGGATTAGATCTGATAGAATGCCTGAAGAACTATGAATGGACATTCATGACATTGTACAGGAGGCAGTGATCAAGACCAATCCCAAGAAAAAGAAATGCAGAAGGGCAAAATGGTTGTCTGAGGAGGCCTTACAAATAAATAGCTGAGAAAAAAGTGAAAGAAAAGTGAAGTTGCCCAGTCACATCCAATTCTTTGTGACCCCATGGACTGTAACCTACCAGAGGAAACTGGTATAGGATTTTCCCATGCAAGAATACTGGAGTGGGTTACCATTTCCTTCTGTAGGGGATCTTCCCAACTCAGGGATTAAAACTGGGTCTCCTGCATTGTAGGCAGATGCTTTTACTGTCTGAGCCACAAGGGAAGCTGAGAAAAGAAGAGATACTAAAGGCAAAAGAGAAAAGGAAAGATATATTCATTTGAATGCAGAGTTCCAAAGAATAGCAAGGAGGAGAATTAGAAAGCCTTACTTAGTGGTCAGTACAAAGAAATAGAGGAAAACAATAGAATGGGAATGACTAAAGATCTCTTCAAGAAAATTAGAGGTACCAAGGAAACATTTCATGCAAAGATGGGCACAATAAAGGACAAAAATAGTATGGACCTTACAGAAGCAGAAGATATTAAGAAGAGGTAGCAAGAATACCCAGAAGAATTGTACAGAAAAGATCTTCATGACCCAGATAACCACGGTGATGTGATCACTCACCTAGAGCTAGACATCCTGGAATGTGAAGTCGAGTGGGCCTTAGGATCAAAGCTATGAGAGATGATGGAATTCCAGGTGAGTTATTTTAAATCCTAAAAGATGATGCTGTGAAAGTGCTTTACTCAATATGCCAGCAAATATGGAAAACTCAGCAGTGGCCACAGGACTGGAAAGGGTCAGTTTTCCTTCCAATCCCAAAGAATGGCATTGTCACAGAAATGTTCAAACTACTGCACAGCTGTGCTCATCTCACAAGCTAGCAAAGTAATGCTCAAAATTCTCCAAGACAGGCTTCAACAGTATGTGAACCATGAACTTCCACATACTCAAGCTGTGTTAAGAAAAGGCAGAGGAACCAGAGATCAAATTGCCAACATCTGCTGGATCATCGAGAAAGCAAGAGAGTTCCAGAAAAATATCTGCTTTATTGACTCTACCAAAGACTTTAACTGTGTGAATCACAACAAACTGTGGAAAATTCTACAAAAGGTGGGAATGCCAGATCACCTGACCTGCCTCCTGAGAAATCTCTACACAGGTCAAGAAGCAGCAGATAGAAATGGGCGTGGAACAGGAGACTGGTTCCAAATCAGGAAAGGAGTACATCAAGGCTATATATTGTCACCCTGCTTATTTAACTTATATGTTGAGTACATCATGTGAAATGCCAGGCTGGATGAAGCACTGGCTTGAATCAAGATTGCCAGGAGAAATATCAGTAACCTCAAAATGCAGATGACACCCCCCCCTTATGGCAGAAAGTGAAGAGGAACTAAAAAGCCTCTTGATGATAGTGAAAGAGGAGAGTGAAAAAGTTGGCTTAGAACTCAACATTCAGAAAACTAAGATCATAGCATTCATTCCCATCACTTCATGACAAATAGATGGGGAAACAGTGAGAGACTTTATTTTCTTGGGCTCCAAAATCACTGCAGATGGTGACAGCAACCATGAAATTAACAGACACTTGCTCCTTGGAAGAAAAGCTATGACCAACCTAGATAGAATATTCAAAAGCAGAGACAAATTACTTTGCCAACAAAGATCCATCTAGTCAAAGCCATGGTTTTTCCAGTGGTCATGTATGGATGTGAGAGTTGGACTGTCAAGAAAGCTGAGCACCAAAGAATTGATGCTTCTGAACTGTGGTGTTAGAGAAGACTGTTGAGAGTCCCTTGGACTGCAAGGAGAGCCAACCAGTCCATCCTAAAGGAAATCAGTCCTGAGTATTCATTGGTAGGACTGATATTAAAGCTGAAACTCCAATACTTCGGCTAACTGACGTGAAGAGCTAAGTCATTGGAAAAGACCCTGATGCTGGGAAAGACTGAAGGCAGAAGGAGGGGATGACAGAGGATGAGATGGTTGGATTGCATCACCGACTCGAAGGACATGAGTTTGAGCAGGCGCTGGGTGCTGGTGATGGACAGGGAAGCCTGGCGTGCTGCAGTCCATGGGGTCTCAAAGAGTTGGACATGACTGATTGAACTGAAAGAAAACGCAAACACCTACTCTCTCATAATTTTTAAGTGGATGATATTGTATTGATAACTATAGACTCTAGAATTCTATAAAATGGCCTGCTTTACCTACATTATCACTGTGATGTTACATAGCAGCTGGCACATGGTTAGTACTCTCTGTGGGTTAATTTCAGCTCCACATTGTGTGCAAGGCCCTGTGCTCTGCAGCTGATGCTCTGATTTTTATTGTTCAGCCCCTGATAAGATCCTGTTCTTTTAGTGTTTGGAACTGCAGTGTTTGCTGTATCCTGTGAGAATCAAATTCTAAGTATCCTCTTCAAGTATTAACCTAACCCATTTCTTCTTATTCAAGTATCCTTTTGAAATTTCCGAGTTTTGGCATCTCAGCTTGATTTTTCCATTCTGACTGGAGCTTAAGAAAATATGTCCATTCAAAATATCTATGCTAAATTCCCATTCAAATCCATTTATGAAAATAAGACTGTTTCTCACAATCACTATAAGATACATCAAAGAAAATGTTCCTTATGAACCCTGACTGTGTTTTCTATCATTGCTAGTTTTTAGTATGTGACAGAAGGTTTCTCCAACTCCATGCCAACTCCATGTGTGTTTTTGCAAAGCTATTATAAGTAAATCTTTTCAAATGTCCTCAAGAAAAAAAAGAAAAGGAAATTTTGTCTCTATTGGCCATACAATTGCCATCTGAAACTTCAAAAACACAAAGAGACCAAGTTGGTATGATTTCCTCTTACCAAAACTGTAAGATTTTACCTCCACCAGTTAGATACATAGAGATATTCAGTGGAATTGACTCTTTTTAAAATTATTCTCTGCATCTTTTATGCCTGGAAAGCTATTAATAGTCTTGCGGATCATCATCTTGTTTCCAGGGTTTCCAAAGAGTCCTTCTTCCAGATAGGGATCACGTCAGAATCTCCCAGTCTTCTGGCAAGGTGACTGTTTGCAATAACAGTTTACAAGTTTGGCCAGTGTCTCCACAGTTTCACCCTTGAGTTCCTTTGAAACTCTTGGGTGAGTGCCATCTAGCCCTAGTGATTTATCTATGTCCCTGGTAGCTCAGACAGTAAAGAATCTGCCTGCATGCAGGAGACTGAGTTCCATCCCTGGGTCAGGAAGATCCCCTAGAGAAGGAAATAGCAACCCACTCCAGTAGTCCTGCCTGGGGAATTCCATGGACAGAGGAGTCTAGCAGGCTATAGTCCATAGGGTTGCAATGAGTTGGATACAACTAACACATACAAATTTGTCAACTGAACTTGGAATATCTTATGATCACCTTTTGATCTATTACCTCTGGCCTGTATAATTCCAACTTTCCACCTTCCTTTTGCTCTCTTTTCTGATCTTTCTTATAGTTCAAAAAGTCATCATTAAGGTAAGGTTTGAACTCATGACCTTGCTTAGTACTAGTTAAGTCATATTTCAACTTTGTTAAGTCAGGTTACATGGCCAAGGTCTAACAGTATTTCTGGGTAAAATTTTGGTATAAGTGATAATTAGAACTGAGCCATCAAACTTAAGGAACAGAAGAAAATACATGTCCCAAGCTATCTTTATATTGTAATTGTTCACTCCCAGAGAATAGGAAAAGATCAGTGAAATAGGACTTTCAATCAATATACCCTTTTCCAGAAAAGGTAAACTTTTTCATTTCAGCCTTTGTAGGTTATTATCATCCAGTGTGGTTTCAGGCTTCATTTTAAATGGAGAGCTCATAAAAGAGACTGGGTATATTATTAAATTTTATTTGCTTTTTGTTTCTCAGGGAACAGTTGTTTGTTCTGATGACTCGCCCATTTTAAAAATCTACATATTTTTTTATTGGAAGCACTCCTCAAAATTTTCAGTTCATGGAGTAGTTCTTTACTTCTTGTTCCTTACTTCCTGCCAAGAACCTTTGGTGTGTACTGTTTGGTAACTGCCACTGTTAAGCCCTCTGAAGGACTGTTATTCAAGTGTTAGATTTAGTGATCCTAGTTACTGTTGTTCTGGTAGCAATAAAAAGGCAAATGATGAGCAGACTTTCAACAAACAGTCCTTTATTAGGGCCAAAACTACCCTGGACTAACTCCACCCTAAATCATCATGCCAGACTACTATAGAAACTCAAAAAGGTTTGAATAATAACAGGAAATCTAAAGTAACAAAACAGCTAGCATGCCCCCGTGTCCTCTGGCATCACCATCCAGTGAGGACAAATTAGGTCACCTGAAAATTAGTGCCTGTTTATACCAGTCTCTCTCTGATCAACAGGCCCTCAGCTCCCTTTCTGAACCCTTCCACAAGTGTTTCTGAGATACTATAAACAGTGTGGGTTGTCAGCATTGCCCCTGTGCAAGCTCAGATCACTTCTTTCTGTGTAACCTGAGAGTCTCCTTGTCAGTGTTCTCTTCTTATGAATCCATTTGTGGCATCTTCAGCAGAGCCTTTTCCCATAGTGTCCATCACACTGCTCATCAATGTGCATAAGGCACTGTTTTTCACTGTTCCCAAAGTTGCTGGTCTCCCAGATGTTAAAGTGACTTGGATTATCTGCAAAGATTGAGAAAATGGTTCAACCTCCTGAACCTTATGCCTAAAAAGGCAGCATTGTTCGATCCCAGACTCAATACCAGAGAACGATACATTTCCTAAAAATCACCTCTTTCAAGGTGTCTCTTCTTAACCTATCTCTCCTTAGTGGGTAAGTCCAACTCTGCAACCCCATGAATTGCAGCATGCTAGGCCTTCCCTGTCCATCACCAACTCCCGGAGTTCACTCAAACTCATGTCCATTGAGTCGGTGATGCCATCCAGCCATCTCCTCCTGCCCCCAATCCCTCCCAGCATCAGAATCTTTTTCAATGAGTCAACTCTTCGCATGAGGTGGCCAAAGTACTGGAGTTTCAGCTTTAGCATCAGTCCTTCCAAAGAACATCCAGAACTGATCTCCTTTAGAATAGACTGGTTGGATCTCCTTGCAGTCAAAGGGACTCTCAATGGTCTTCTCCAACACCACAGTTCAAAAGCTTGGCGCTCAGCCTTCTTCACAGTCCTACTCTCACTTCCATACATGACCACTGGAAAAACCATAGCCTTGACTAGACGGACCTTTGTTGGCAAAGTAATGTCTCTGCTTTTCAATATGCTATCTAGGTTGGTCATAACTTTCCTTCCAAGGAGTAAGCGTCTTTTAATTTCATGGCTGTGATCACCATCTGCAGTGATTTTGGAGTCCCCCAAAATAAAGTCTGCCACTGTTTCCACCAAATGCTATGATCTTAGTTTTCTGAATGTTGAGCTTTAAGCCAAATTTTTCACTCTCCTCTTTCACTTTCATCAAGAGACTTTTTAGTTCCTCTTCACTTTCTCCTATAAGGGTGGTGACATCTGCATATTTAGCTACTGCTAAATCACTTCAGTCGTGTCCAACTCTGGGCGATGGCTCACTCTCTGTCTCTTATACACATCTTATATATAATGGGTTTAGACTCTTTCAGAAGTTTGGATGGATGTAGAAGCCAAGATATTGTCCTTATTAGCCTCTGCTTCCCTACACACACACACACACACACACACACATACACACACACACCCCTCAGCCTGTATGCACATAGATGCATATTAACTAATGAACATAGATCAACAGATTCCAGAAGAGTTACCCACACATTCTAAAACAGCCTAGTCTTTATTATAGGCTCAACAGGGCATCTTTCTTTATTTAGTGTTTATCCAAGTTTCCTCTTGCCAAGCATAATATTCCTTTTAGTACTTTGTAGTACTAACATTATAGTACAATATTCCTTGTACAAATATTCCTCTTTGTACTAATAAGAGTCTATCCTTGTTAGTACCCATGGATGCTCAGATTGATCTGGCATCACTTTAAGAATTAGAGGGTGGGCCCAAGTCACTTGAATTTGAATTTTCAAAATGCAGATACATGCCCAGAAGCATTGCATTACACTAATTCACCTTCTGGAAATTGCAGGCTAATCAGTATTTACTGAGAATCCATGTAGCCTAATGTCTATAATGAACTTCCTAACTTCTAAGCAGCTTGCCCTCTTTTTTGAGGTGGGGGAAGATATTTCTTTATGACCTGCTGTTTATTGTAGTATTTAAACCTTCCTTGCTGTTTATCAGCAAGGATAAAATGTTGTTGTTACTATAATTACTAGTAGTCCTATTCTCCCTAGCACGTACTACCTTCGTTTCCTCTCACTTATCATATGCCAGACTTATATGCTAAATATAATCCATCATCACGTCTCATTAAACCCTCGCAACAACATTTTAAAATAGATGATATTTGCACTTTCCAGATCAGAATACTGAAACTTACTGTAACATCAGACTTAACTGATAAGGAAGATTGGTTTACAAAGCAGTCTAGTTCTATATGATCCAATAGGGTAGCCTCTAGCAACTGTGGTTATGTATATTTAAATTAATTAAAGTGAAGTTAAAATCATTTTCTTAGTCACATTGGCAGTATTTCACATTCTTAATAGCCATAGGGGTCAGCAGCTGTGCCAGTACAGACTCTAGAACATTTCCATCATCATAGAAAGTTTTGTTGAATACCACAGATAGTCCTCATCGTTGCCATAGGTGCTCTCTTTTTCAATGGAATGCATCAGTGGTCTGAGTTTTCCTATCACTTCCTCTTTTATGCCTTCTAGTTTACATCTCACTGACTAACTCCAACAAACTGTTAACACAGCTTCATCTGTTTGTGAGTGTTATCCTCTGATAGATTCTCTGATGCAGTCAGCTATTGCATAGCAAGAAAATACGGAATTTCAACCCTTCTTACAATTATTTATATTTGCTTCATCAGTGTCTTGTTTATAATCTACTCTTCTATTGCATTTCTTTCTGCATCTGCAATAAATTTATTTTCAGGGCGAATCATAATGTAATCTTTTGGAAGATATTTTAAACAGCAGTTAAGCTCATCATATGCTGGAACAACCATGCCCCTAACTCAGTTGAAAAGATAGCAATGTGGCGATCCATCACCAGATTCTCAAACACACAAAAGTGACAACTGCTGCCTGATGACAGTGATTAAAATTTGCCATCAGAGGTGAAATGCACCTCAATTTTCAGAGCTGCTTTCAATGTGAAAAGAAAAAATCATGTTAGAACTGATGAAATGTAAAAGCTTACAATCTAAACTCCACCACTGAAGTCTTTGTGACATAGGCAATCCACTCTCTTCAAGCCTGTCTCCTAATCAATAAAATAAGCACAGTAATGTCTGTCCCACAGGATTATGGTGTTATCCAGTGAATAATACATGTACATGAATCAGCACTCATTAAGCACCTATTATGTACTAAGAATTGTGCTGTGGGTTGGAAACACTAGGATGAATAAGACTTTATCTTATTCTCAAATAACTCGCAGTCTGGATGAGAAACAAACATGAAAATAAATCACATATTGTAGAATGATAAATATTGTTTGACTAAGTAATAGGCTAGAGATGTGGCACTAAGGAAAGAGTGATTGATCAACTTTAAGAGAGGGACAGAAAGCTGAGGGAAGCTTATCAGAGAGGTCTGTGAATGCGAATTCCTTTACTCTTTCACCCATAAGTGAATGTCTCAGAGCAGAGGCAGTGAATGATTTACTTAGAAAATGTGTTTATTTTTATAGATTGTCAGGAGCAAGAATGGGTCATTTCACGAGTCTTTCCTTAGTTTGGTTCAAAACAAACTAACAGTCTTTCAGTATATTAGTTTTAGGAAATGGAATGATGGATAGCAAAATCCATCCACTATGCCCTGCCTCCCAAGAAGCTTTATTTATTTTCTTGAAATGATAGAAAATCAACTTATGCTTCCTGATGTTATCACTTGCTTTTATTAGGATTTTTTTTAGTAGTTCTAACATGAATCTAACAAAGATTACTTGTTTTCAAATAATTATTTGTTTTCAAAACCTATTATTTGTAGGTTTTCAGTGACTACCATTCAGTTTTTTATATCTATTACCCCCACTTAATACAAGTTTAAAGTTACTTTAGGAGACAAAAATGTATTTAGAATATGCAATTCTAAACTATGCCTAATATAACTTAAGAAACCTGCAGAGTTTCTCTTCTAGACCAAAACAAGCCCTAAAATAAAATTATTTGGTATAAATAATTTATACAGTGTTAGAAGCATTTCATTAAAAGTGTCAATATTTATTTTTAAATTGTGTGTATCATATGCTGCTGCTGCTGCTGTTGTCGCTTCAGTCGTGTCTGACTCTGTGCGACCCCATAGGTGGCAGCCCACCTGGCTCCCCCATCCCTGCGATTCTCCAGGCAAGAACACTAGAGTGGGTTGCCATTTCCTTCTCCAATGCATGAAAGTGAAAAGTGAAGGTGAAGTCACTCAGTTGTGTCTGACTCTTCACGACCCCATGGATTATAGCTTACCAGGCTCCTCCGTCCGTGGGATTTTCCAGGCAAGAGTACCAGAGTGGGTTGCCATTTCCTTCTCCAGTGTACTATATAAATGATGCATATTTAATATGTGGGTCTAATGCAGATTTCCTCTTTTGTAGCAGATCCCCTCTGCATTCTTAGGCTCAGCCACCATACCATATCACCTATCCTATCACACTCCAACATTATGCCGTTGGCTCTGGAAATCCTTTCATCTTTCCTATACAACCACTAGCTAATTCTCATTGTTTCAACATAATCACTTCAGTTCAGACTATGTTCTACCTTGACAACAACTCCTGTGATATTGCTGCTTCAGATATTTGTAAGCCACATGCTGGCCCATTCCTGTGTCCAGCAGCTGACATCAAGGCTCACTCTTATCCAAGACGCACCTTTTCACCTTCTCTGTTCTACCCCCAAGGCTGGGGTTCTCACACCCACTCCCATTAATAGCCTTGCCTCCCAGAAATCCCTACCCATCTTCAAATCTTAATGCCTCCTCAACATAAAAAGGATCGGGCCATGTCCCAGCCCTTAAAGATGAAAATTGAAATAGTAAAGCTAAAAACATTTGCATTTCACTTTATCATTGTGAGAACAATTATGGCTCATGTTCAAAGTATTATAGACAGAACATCTGGTTAAATGTTTATAAGCCTTTAAAACCATTATCACTACCACTGACAGATCTGCTTGCTGCTATCTGTGTGGCTGAGGATGACTTCTTTATGGTTTGTGGTGCTACTCTGGAACTCCTTGAGACATTTGCCAGAATGCTTCGTTCTATTTTATATCTTAGAGTCAGAAAATAGGAACAGAAGAATTATAACCCATGCTAAATTATATCATAGTTTCCTTATGTAAAACTAGCCATAGTAGTTTGATCTTGGGGTATTATGTTTCAGCATGTATCTAGTGCATACAAAAAGAATTGTTCTTAATATGTCTCTACTTAACATTCTTTGTATTCAGAACTAGCATAATAATGTCTTCATTTCACTTGTGAATATTTAAAAACCTTTTGAGGTACAATCTACCTGTTATCCAAGACTATACTCTATTCCCATGTCTTCTCTCCAACCTGTGTTTCATCCACCCGTACAGCTTAGCACATTCAGATGGAATGAAGGAAAGTGAAAATTGATGCAGGTCTATAAATCTTAAGATACAAAATAAGTTAACAGCATGCAGATATAATTTGATCTGATTCCCATTTGTGATTAGCTGGAGAAATGGAGGAAAATAAGGTACAGGTTTTAAATAAAGCCTTAAAATAATCCCTGGATGTTTATAAATAAAGGCACTAAGCAATTTGGTAGGTAGTTTCATGAGTTCCCATTTTTATGAAATCAATTGTCGTATAGCTTGACCCTTCTTTCACTTGGATTAAATCAGGGCATATATTCTTCAGAAGATATAATCCACTAAACCTCATTATTTAAACGTCTAAAATAATAACCAGTTGAAACTTCTGAAGAAACATCTTACTAACTCCTACTATCTACCTATTTTGTATATTTTACACTTGAGTACTATTAAAAGCATACTTTAGCAATGTTAGTTTTAAACAGTTGTCAAACCTATTTAACCTTTGTTCTAAAGCCAGATGTAAGTCATTTAACTTGCCAAATCTGGGAGTGAGGGCTGAGTCTGCCAAAATTTCATAAATAGCAAGTAGAATATATTTCTACTTCTTCTCTGCTAAAGGAAGAATTGTGCACTCACCTGTGTGTTTGTGTGTGTGTGTGTGTGTGTGTGTGTGTGTGTGTGTGTAGTATATGTACCCACATGGATTTGTATTTATTAACTGGATGTGTTTATGTGTGTGTTTCAGAAACAGAAAGAAAAGAATTTCTGCTTTACTTCGATTTATATCATTCTATTTTTCTATTATTCCTTCCTTTAGCCTTTTAGAAGTAGAAGTCAATGAACTTTTTCTATTAATAAAACCAATGCATATTTTATCTGAAAATATAGAAAATTAAAAAGCAGTAAGAATAAAATTAAACTCAACCTCAATATTACCATTCAGAGAAAACTATTCTTAAAATTTAATGTATTTTCTTGCCTTCTCTGTGTATGTACTTTTTAGTGATTTCGTTAAAACACCAAATTAGACAGTCATTCTGGACATGCTATTTGATATTCTTCTTTTTTGCATGTAATAGTATATATTTATATATCATATTTTCCCCATGTGACTAAATATTTTGTATAATGTGAATGATATTTTATCATATTCAACTTGGCCATTCCCCTGTTTATGGGTTTTTATGTGGTTTCCAACTTATTAAAATAATGCTTCACTCTTGGACATCAATCAGTCCTTCCACACATCAGTTGCCTTCTAGAAATGGAATACTGAGGAAAAATGTGTCCCAATTTGCACCTCTAGGAGATGTCTTGCTGTTATTTGCGTAGCTTCTTACTAAACATATATGATGGCTGGAATATATCCCCACTGACTTTGAAAAGTGGTATATAAATTTACTATTTATAATATCCAGATGATCTTTGATTTTGTCAAAACACCACACAGATTCTCAGTGAAAGTTAAAATAAGCTCTCAGCCTCCTGTGATCTTGCTTTCTCCGTGTTCCACTGAAGCTTGTGCAAGGCTGTCATTGGCTCTCCGGAACTGCAGCACCCAAAGCTCCCTTTCCTTCCTTGCCCCTGCACCATGTGACAGTAGGGGTCTTGTGGCCAGCTCTTAACTTCGGAGCTCCCACCTGTTCTCTCCTGGTGTTCCTCCTACCTCTGAACTGTATTGTCTTTCTGAGGTTGTTCAACCTCCCTTGTCTTCTCTTTTAAAGCTGCACATGCTTCCCTGAGCTTTCCCAGCCACCCACGTTGCCTCAGCTATCACTTCTACAATGACTCTCAAATTTATCTTTCCAGAGAAAAAGTATTTTTGAACTTCAGAATCACACTTCCAATTGCTAATTAAGCATTTCCAATTGTTAATTAAGTGGAGCTGAACTGATCCTCTTCTTTCTTCTCCACCCAAACCTTGAATGTTCTGTAATGTCATGATGATGGAATAACCATTCTTCAAAAGGTCCTAAATGGAAATCTGCATATTTGTGATCTATAAATGAACATGGATAACTCAGACACCATTTTCTTCCACTAATGGGTTGAATCTTGTATCAAATTCAGTTGACTTAAATTATGTATCAAGCCAGTGTCATTTATTTGGGCATAGAAATTGGTCCTGAGATCAGACAGCTAAAATGTTTAAGTTCTAAACCTAAAAAGAGAGTGCCTTTAGAAAAACCATCTAGTCCATTTTGTTTTTTCTCATGTCATGTATAAGACCACTGAGGCCCATAGAGGAAGAGTGATTTTGTCAAAACCACACAGCTCCCTGTTTGCAGTCTATCACCAAGAGACATACCCTAATCCAAATAACTGTGGTTTTTCTGCTTCCTTCTGTGTACACATTAAAATTATTGAGATATTAAAATGTTCTTATTACTTGAGAAGGTTTTCAGTCTCTAAAGGAAGACAGTGTAGGATGGTGGTTAACAACCTTTCAAAAACATTTACGTGTCCATGTTTTAGGCTTCAAAAACTTGAAATTTGTGGATGATCAAAAACAACATGAGACTTAATTTCATAAGTGTGGCATTTCTGCAAATGGGTGGTCTTGTAAAATGACTTAGGTTTCAAAAGTTTGAGAAGTCTGTTTTCTCTTCAGATAAGAAACTGTTCCCAAATACTTTTGAAGTGATCTTTTTTGTATAGGTACACCTTTGATGATTTCCAGTTGCCTGTAAGATAAAGTCTAAGTTCTTACTCATATGCAAAATACCTACCATCAACCCTTAATCTAACCTAGTTTCATTTTCTGTCAGTCCTCTTTCCTCACACCAGGAACCTGCTCTAGTAACATTAATCTCTTTGCTATCTCCCAGAGTAACGTTTCACACCCCACTAATGCTTGTCATGCTAGTTCCTGTATTTTTTTATGTTTATTTTATATTGAAGTATAGTTGATTAATAATATTGTGTTAGTTTCAGGTGTACACCAGAGTAATTTGGTTATACATATACTCATGTCTGAGTTTCCCTGCTGGCTCAGAGGTAAAGAATCTGCCTGCAATGCAGGAGAGCTGGGTTTGAGCCCTGGGTCAGGAAGATCCCCTGGAGGAGGGCGTGGAAACCCACTTCAATACTCTTGCCTGTAGAATCCCATAGACAGAGGAGCTCAACAGACTGCAGTGCATAGTCACACAGAATTGGACATGATTGAAGCAATGAAGGGGCAGCAGCAGCATATGTGTATCTATACTTTTTCAAATTATTTTTCAACTTAGATTATTATAGAGTAGTGAGCAGAGTTTTCTGTGCTTTATAGTCATTGTTGGTTATCTGTTGTAAATATAGCAGTGTACATGTCCAGCTCAGACTCCCAATCTGTCCCTCCCTCTCCCAGTCTTCTCCCCTGGTAACCATAATTTTATTCTTTAAGTCTGTAAGTATGTTTCTGTTTTCTAAATAAATTCATTTGCATCACTTATTTTTAGATTCCTCATATAAGCAATATCATATAATATTTGTCTTTCACTGTCTGACTTACTTCACTTAGTATGGTAATCTCCTGGTCCATCCACAGTATTGCAAATGGCATTATTTCATTCTTTTTAATGGCTGAATACTGTGAAGAAAGCTGAGTGCCGAAGAATTGATGCTTTTGAACTATGGTGTTGGAGAAGACTCTTGAGAGTCCCTTGGACTGCAAGGAGATCCAACCAGTTCGTTCTGAAGATCAGCCCTGGGATTTCTTTGGAAGGAATGATGCTAAAGCTGAAACTCCAGTACTTTGGCCACCTCATGTGAAGAGTTGACCCACTGGAAAAGACTCTGATGCTGGGAGGTATTGGGGGCAGGAGGAGAAGGGGCTGACAGAGGATGAGATGGCTGGATGGCATCACCGACTCAATGGACATGAGTCTGAGTGAACTCCAGGAGTTGGTGATGGACAGGGAGGCCTGGCATGCTGCGATTCATGGAGTCACAAAGAGTCGGACATGACTGAGCAACTGAACTGAACTGAATATTCCATTGTATATATGTACCATATCTTTTTCCATTCATCTCTTGACGAACATTTAGGTTGCTTTCATATCTTGGCTATTGTAAATAGTGCTGCAATGTATACTAGGTGCATGTATCCTTTGAATCATGTTTTTCTATGTATATATGCCCAAAAGTGGGATTGCTGGATCATATGATAACACTATTTTTAGTTTCTTAAGGAAACTACATATTGTTTTCCATAGTGGTTATACCAATTTACATCCCACTAACAGTGTAGGCGATGGCACCCCACTCCAGTACTCTTGCCTGGAAAATCCCATGGGCAGAGGAGCCTGGTAGGCTGCAGTCCATGGGGTTATGAAGAGTCAGACACTACTGAGCGACTTCACTTTCACTTTTCAGTTTCATGCATTGGAGAAGGAAATGGCAACCCACTCCAATGTTCTTGCCTGGAGAGTCCCAGGGACTGGGAGCCTGGTGGGCTGCTGTCTATGGGGTCACACAGAGTTGGACACAACTGAAGTGACTTAGCAGCAGCAGCAGCAATAGTGTAGGAGAGTTCCTTTCTCTCCGCACTCTGCAGCACTTGTTATTTGTAGACTTTTTAATGACGACCATTCTGACTGGTGTGGTATCTCATAGTTCTGATTTGCATTTCTCTAATAATAGTGATGTTAAGCATCTTTTCATGTGCCTCTTATCCATCTGTATTTCGAGAAATGTCTATTTAGATCTTCTGTCCCTTTTTGATTGAGCTGTTTGTTTTCTTGATATTGAGCCTCATGAGTTATTTGTAAATTTTGGAGATTAATTCCTTGTCAGTCACATTGTTTGCAAATATTTTCTCTCATTTTTCCACTATGTGTTATAATTATCTCAGTACCATGCTGTGGGTATTATTGGCTTCATCTTTACAGATGAGGAAATACTAATACATTTTAAATTCTATAAAATTTAAAATAAACTACCATAACATCTATTTTTATTATTTGCATTAATAAAGTTATTATAATTTATAAATTTTTTATATTTTTAAATTTTAATTATTTCACCTATTAAAAACAATGGAAATGCATTTTTCTCAAAGTAAAAGTTAAGCATGAAATGTAAAAGAATAAAAATGAGATTAACTAACTGATAAACTAATAGAGATTAACTAACAGAAATAAAATACATATACTAACACAAAAGAAAACATAGAAGTACTTCTATAGGAAGACTATCTAGAAAGACGAATGGGTAAAGAACACAGTAGTTAATTCAAAAAAGATAAATTTAAATGTCTAATAAACATATAAAAATGTTTACCTGAACTGTTTTCATAGTAATGCAAATTAAAACAATAACCAGTTTCATCCTGAGTTTGCAAGGAGATGAAAGATTGCGAACCTCAGTACCTATAGCAAGTTCAAGGTTGCAGGTATATATTGAGAATTCCCAACTACGTGAGTTTCAATCTATCCTTCTGTTTTATTTTCCCCATACTATAGATTCATCTTAAAAATACTGGAGTTTGTTGTTGTTGTTTTTCAGTCTCCAGGGAACTTTGTTACCTATTCCTTGAGAATCTAAAAGTACCCTAGGTTTTCACAAAACCAAAACTCCCAAGACATAGAAAAACAATGTTATCTTTTAAATGAGTGAAAATGAGAAAACATATAGATGATAGCTGACTTGGGAATGCCATGTAAAGACTTATAAAATAAATACATAGAAAAAATACTAGTGGCTCAGACAATAAAGCGTCTGCCTACAATGTGGGAGACCCAGGTTCAATCCCTGGATTGGGAAGATCTCCTGGAGAAGGAAATGGCAACCCACTCCAGTACTCTTGCCTGGAAAATCCCATGGATGGAGGAGCCTGGTAAGTTACAGGGGTTGCAAAGGGTCAGACACGACTGAGCAACTTCACTTTCACAGTCTCATGCTCTGGTTTATATTTCACTATGACAGTAATAAAGATAAGACCTTCAGATAGAAATAACTTACATCATGTTCAATAGAAGGACTTCATGGTGAATGATGATCATATTTTGAGAGAGGCTGAGGGAAATAACATACATCAAGTTAAATTTTGTTTCTCTAAATTGGAGAAATGTCCAGAAGTCTGTTTAAATATGAGTTTCCCATAATTTAGCTCTACTATTGAAAAATATTTCTCCTAGTCGTGTAGGAATGATGACATCTTATGTCATTTCCAGCTGAAAAATACCGTGATGGTATTTTTACCATCATTAATAGACTAAATTTACCTCCAACTTAAATGATTCACCATCAAATATTGTTCACATAATTTTTAGTATAGTCTGAGTGATTTAATTAAACCATCTCCATGAACCTAATTGTCTCTAGATTGTTCTTTCTTTTGTTAAGAAATTGTGTGAAATAAAAACACAAGATCTGATTATACATTTGGGTTATTTTTATTTCACTCGACTCATTTTCACAGTCCTGATAACAATTGATTAAAAATGTAGAACTGAACACTAATTTCAGTACAATAAAATCTGACAATTATAATCAATTTTATGAGGGATGATTTGGGCTGAATTAAGTTAAACTGATACAAGTAAGTAGATATTGGAAGAGAAATCTAAGTCAGAAGACTTTCTGCTACTGCTGAGAAGTTTCAACCAGGAAGCCACCAGTCACAAGGGACCATTCTGTTTCTAATTACCCTTATTAACAGAAGAAAAAGAAGCCCACAATTTTCTCTGGAGAATCTTAGACAACCTGCTGTTTCCAAATAAATTAGATGGTATTGGTCAATACATTTTATATTTACAGTTTAGCTGTCATCATCAGAATAATGATAAACCAGAAAACTAGCAAAGCAAATGCAGTCAGGCATTTCTTTATGAGCAAAGTGTTGATGTTACATTCTTAAAAGAGAAAAATGGACAAGCCAAATGTGTTCCTAGATGTATTTTGTTTTGTGTTGCTTTGATTCATTTTCTTTAATCTCAGAGTCCTAAATCTAAAATACCCACTTATCTGATGGACAATCTAACTTTATTAATGTGTCTATATTTTTGTCCATTGTAAATACTATAGCTTTTTTTTTGTAAACTAGTAGCTCTATTGAAACGAGCAGTGCTTCTTAGCAGAATATCAACGCTTAGCATTCTATAGTTTGGAAGTCCTACTTTTATGTTCAAAAACATCCTCATGCGTTTTACATAGTATATCAAGAAGATTTATCCACTTGGCAGAGAAATTTTCCAAATTCTCCAACCTTGAGTATTTCTGTGTAGAGCATTAGATTAAAAGCTCACTCTCTCTCTCTTTCTCTGTGTGTGTGTGTGTTTGTGTGTGTGTGTGTTGTTCAGGATGAAGAGTGGGAGAGTATTTTTTCATTGAGTTATTCTTTGATATTGTCAACTGAAAAAATGCACAATGTGAAAGCTGTAAATTAAGTATTATTGGGGGCAAAAAGAGGACAATAGCCCAGGGACAGCCTCTGAGACAGCTCTGAGGAACTGCTCCGCATAACAAAGAGGTAAGGTGGGCTGTCACCCTGCTTATTTACATCATGATAAATGAAGGGCTGAATGAAGCACAAGCTGGAATCAAGATTGCCAGGAGAAATATCAATAACTTCAGAAAGGCAGATGCCACCACCCTTATTCAGAAAGCAAAGAGGAACTGAAGAGCTTCTTGAGGAAAGTGAAACAAGAGAGTGAAAAAGCTGGATTAAAACTCAACAGTCAGAAAACTAAGATTATGGCATCTGGTCCCATCACTTCATAGCAAATAGATGGGGAGACAATGGAAACAGTGAGAGACTTTATTTTCTTCGGCTCCAAAATCACTGCAGATGATGACTTCAAGCCATGAAATTAAAAGACACTTGCTCCTTGGAAGAAAAGCTATGACCAATCTAGATAGCATATTAAAAAACAGAGACATTACTTTGCAGACGAAGTTCTGTCTAGTCAAAGCTATGGTTTTTCCAGTAGCCTGTATTGATGTGAGTGTTGGTCCATAAAGAAGGCGAGTGCCAAAGAATAGATGCTTTTGAACTATGATGTTGGAGAAGCCTCTTGAGAGTCCCTTGGACAGCAAGGAGATCCAACCAGCCCATCCTAAAGGAAATCAATCCTGACTATTCATTGGAAGGACTGATGCTGAAGCTGAAGCTCCAATACTTTGGCCACCTGATGAGAACTGACTCATTGGAAAAGACCCTGATGCTGGGAAAGATTGAAGGCAGGAGGAGAAGGGGACAAGAGAGGATGAGATGGTTAGATGGCATCACTGACTCGACGGACATGAGTTTGAGCAAACTCCGGAAGTTGGGGATGGACAGGGAAGCCTGGTGTGCTGCAGTCCATGGCGTCACAAAGAGTCAGACACAACTGAGCGACTGAACTAAACTGAACTGAAGGTGGGGTGTATATATGTTTTTAGTGAAGGACGACACATGGAATCAAGCACAAATTTTGGCAGAAGGGTGTTGCTGGTTGCAAGAAGGAAATGTCCTCTTAACAATATTAGTGCTCTTCTAGATATGAGAAGATGCAAGAAACTGAGCTCATAGAATCTCCTGAAAATATCTATCTGCAGGCTTCGTCTGTCAGTTTTTCCCAGGACACAGAATGCCTCATTCCTGACCTCCACCCTGAACTTACTTCAGCATGTGTTTGAAGGTCAGCAAATGCAGTGGATAGTGACTTAAACCTTGTAGAGGCAGAAGGCAAGTGATAGTTTTTAGTTGGCAATATTATCCAATGACCTAAATTTTCATATTCTACTCTGATTATTTTTGTTCTTCAGTTTATCTGTCATTTACCATTCCTGTCTTGGATTTCCATTTCAATTGCATTTATTCTAAGCCTCATACTTAAAAGAAGCCTTTTACTGTCTTAAAAGTAACTAGAAAATATTACCTGATATCAAGAGAATAAACAATCTAGGAAGATGAGAAAACAGGTCAGGTCATTGTCAAAGAGATACTGCAACAGACAGACAAGAAAGACTTATAAAGGCAAGGAAGACGAATTCAAGACTATTGCAATAATAGGGGAAAGAAATCGATCTAAATCCCTAGACGGAAAGCAGGAGGATTTTCAAATGCTAGTGTTAGCTAATGGAAAATATTGGAGGACCATAGGGGTGAAATAATGGAGAAATTTGGTTACAATGTTTAGGCCATATATGTTTGTTAATTGGCACTTATCAAATTTGAGCTCCTACCCGCCTGCAGAAGTCATAAAATCTGGGTGATGGGGTGGTATCTTTCTTGATGATTACATTTCAAGAGATGGCTCCCAGGTCTTTGCAAAAGATATTCCTGACTTTTAGAAGACTTATATCTTGAAGAGGCAGAGAAAGAGATTATAGTTGCAAGTTTCTAAAGTAATTGCTTTAAGAAAAGGCAAGTCAGGGTCCCAACAGTAAGAAGAAACCTTTCTTAATTTTAATCAAGCTGAGGGGAATGTTAAGGCCCTCTGAGTCAACGTGATACTGGGAAAGTTCCAGACAATCAGACCAGAGATAGTAAACTAACAGTTAACTTGATATTTTCTAGACAGGCAATGTTATAAGCACAGGTAATAAAATCAAATTCAGACTGCAACTTTAATAAGCATCCTTCTGACCCTGATGTGAAATCCACAGTAGTACATCAAATTATTTTACGCATTCTTTTTATAATACCTGAGTCAACTGAGTCAACACTGCTGTTTCAGTTTCTGACTTGTCTTTGATCGTGGATTATTTGATTCAATTTGACATTCCTTTGAAGAGTCTTCTACCTGATTGTAGCGTGTAGATAGCCAGTTTCTATTCTTGGCTTTTTCTCACACAGCACACACAGTCACACATACAGTTCAGCTTCATGGAGGATGTATGCATCCTTTTCTCCCTCTTTGATACATAATTAAGCTCTTACATTTCATAAACAGTGGTTAATGTTTAGGATGCTACCCAGTATTGTTAACAGAGGTGAATATAACAATCCTAACCCTCTATAAATTAGAAATAAAAGAGGATAGAAGATATAATATGTGGACCTCTACTTATTCTTTTATGGCTTTTTAATATTTGGAAACTTATCTGTAACTGGATAGAATCCATTCCTGATTTGGAGATAGAAATATGCCCATTGTCAGCCTTTTACATAGAAATAAGGTCATGTGCTCAGAGAAGGCAATGGCACCCCACTCCAATGCTCTTGCCTGAAAAACCCTATGGACGGAGGAGCCTGGTAGGCTGCAGTCCATGGGGTCACTAAGAGTCAGACACAACTGAGCGACTTCACTTTCACTTTTCACTTTCTTGCATTGTAGAAGGAAATGGCAACCCACTGATGAGCTGCCGTCTATGGGGTCGCACAGAGTCGGACACGACTGAAGCAACTTAGCCGCAGCAGCAGCAGAGGTCATGTGCTAGATGTAACTGGAGTCCTTATCTTATTGATTGTGATATCTTAACCTTGGAAGTTAATAGATATTCAAAAAGATGTTTAGTCTTATTCCAAAGTCTGAGCCCTAACCAAAACTCCTGTGTGTTCCTGGAAGACTATTTCTTTAGATCAACCTTATCTCTAAGTTCTTGCCCACCAAACTTGCCCTTGCTAACATTTCACTTTCCATGGCTGTTCTCTCCAGGTCAGCCTAGATATGGAACTCAAACTTTACTCCTTGGTCTTCTTAGGAATTTCTCACATAAGGAATTACCAGGCAATATGTTAACAGAATTTATTGATGGTTTGGGCAATGTAAGACTTGTATGTATGTGTGTGTGTATAGAAATTTAAAATATTGTCTTTACTTTTGCAGTTACTTTGGTGAGTTTGACATCAGTGTACTTTCATAGGCTCAGTCATCATTTGCCTATTCTTTTCTCTTCCTTACAATTATCTTCATTCCTTGTGCAGAGCAGTTTAGCTCTCCATTTTTTTTTTCATGATCTCCTTAAAACAAAAACAAACAAACAAAAAAGTAAAACTCCTAAGACCTTACTTTTTACAACCAAATAGAATCATCCTGATATTTTCCTGAATATAAACATTTTCATGAAAAATCTGTTGCCACCTGTTAAAGTAACTATTTTATCTCATTCCACCATTTTATATCCTATGTTATTAAGATCTGGGATGTCATGTTCAACATTGTTTAAGCTCATTTCAAATTAATTATAACTAAAAGTTAAATTGCTACCTAGGAAGTTATGTGAAAATATTTGTCACTTATTTAGCATACCCCTTTGCATACTACTGAGCTAACTAAGAAACATAGTAGTCCAAGTTCTTTCTCTTAAGGCCAGGAACAGAGATTTAATCTAACCCTCTCTTCTTTTTCTATATTTCTTGAATGTATCAGACACCACATTCCCTCTTCACTTAAACATGATTTCATAACATTTTAAATTTCTCACATTCAGTCATTCATTCAGTGAGGTCATTTACTTTGTATATCAAGATAACAATAGAACACAAGTGCAGCTCAGATCAAAAAAAAAAAACCCATAAAATGTATAGTAAAATTTCATATGGTTAAAATATGCTGATTAAATAAGGCAGGATATTGGATAAAGTGAAGGGAAGGTGATAGCTGTTTTAGACAGTATGGTCAAGCCTTCTGTAGGCATGTATATCGATATTTGAGGAGATTTGAATTATGAGGATCCAGCTATGAACGTATCTAAGGAAGCGCATACCAAGTAAAGAGAAGCGCAGAAGTCAAAGCCCAAAAGTAGGACTTGGCTTAACACACTTAGGAATGGCAAGGGGAACAAAACAAAGCAAAACAAAATCGTAAGTTTGACTAAATTACAAAAAACAGGAAGGAGAATAGTAGGAAGGACCTGAAGTCAAAGCGGTTGGCAGGAATGGAAGGCCTGTAGGTCCAGATACGAAATTTGGATTTTTTTCTAAATCACACTGGAGAGTATTTTTCTTAATGGGGTATGATTTTATCTGATTTGTTCTTTTCTTAAATCACTTTGCGGTGTGGAGATCAGATTTTATATTAGTTATCTTGAAACTTAAAGAGTCATCTTAAAACTATTGGTATAGTATCTCCAGATTACCTTCTAGGCTAACAATTTATTCAGTTTATGTTTCTTGAACACTTACTGTTTTCCTGACACTGGACTAGACCTGTAGATTTAACAGTGACAGGGATATGAACGAGAACACACAGCTTCATAAAAAAAGTTTTGTTCTGTTTTCCATAGACAGTTAATATTGTTCACATGCTCTGCATTCTTGGAATCAGTATGACCTATTTTTGGATCTTGGATGATATCTGTTTTTAGTGCTATGCTGTATTCCTCCATCCACTTTGTACAAAATAAATGTTTAAGAATGTATGTGCATTTTCATCATATTCTTGGATTATTTTCAATTTTGTACATTGTCCACATTCATTTTAGAAGAAAAACTGAATTCACTGTAGGACATAGAAAAATAATAGCACCAGTATAACATTTTTTTCTCTTAGGAGTGCTATCTAAGTTAATTCAAAGTTAGAATATATTAAGTGAACTAGGAAAATACCTATAATGCTAGATCACAGAACAAGTTTTGTGCTCTGTGTTGGGTCGTTTCTAGCTCTTCTCCATGTTGAATTGCAAAGTACAGAGGGTAGATTGCGCCTCAGACTGTCAGTCAAATGCCTGATTACCTGTGGATGTGGCCTGACCTTGAAGAGCTGGGTGATGAAGATGAGGGAAATTTCTGAGCAGAAGATGGAAAAAAATCCAAAACACCAGTTTTCTGTTGAAGTTGAATCTCAGCATGAGGCTAGCGCTTTCTCAGCACTTGTGACCATTTGTGTTGCTTCCCCTCCTCCCTTCTTTCATTAGACTTTAAAATGCTAAAGTTTTTTCTTTGTTTCTTTATCTCACAATCTCCTAGTCCCTCTGTTTTATCTGTATTTTTTTCCCCTGCTCTGTTCTGTATTCCCCATACTAAAGATACACTTGCATTAAACAAGAATCTCTAAAGGACTCTCTCTGTCTTTGAAAATCCATTTTGAAGTTGAAAGCAAGGCAAAGCAGCTCTCTGAATTTCTTCTCCCCTTAGGGCCAAGAATGTTGCTCAATAAATATTCTCCTCCTTTTGAAAGAATTAGCATTCTGACCATTGAACATTTGGGGAACAATTATACATTGTGTCTTAGAGATCCAGCTTCACTATAGACTAAGTGCTGGTTAATGGAAATACCTTAGACCCTCTCTTACCTTTTTAAAAAGGATTGGTTATGATCATACAAATGGCCCAGGTGTTGTTAGGTATATCCTGCAGGTTTCACATGTAACATGCACTCTTTTCATTCCTGCAACAAGGTTCCACATAGAGGAAACAGCGTTTGTAAAAACAAGAAGTCAAGAGATAGTGTAAAGTTTGAGCGTGAAAGAGAAAAGAAAAAGCAGCACAAAAGGCTTTTGTACTTGAGAGGTGTGTACATGGCAGACCCTTGTGTCTTTCTGATGGCGTTAGACTTTAGAAAGCGAAGGAAGAGCGTGTAAGGATTTCTGGTAGGGGTGAATTGAAAGGACAAGGAAACAATTCCAAAACTCCAGTTAAGAACTGATGAGATTTTTGGCTACAGTCGGTAATGGAGGGGCAGGGAATTATTGAGAGATGATTAAGGGATGGAATACAGGACTTGCTGGATAATCAGAAGAGGAAGGAAGAAATCCACGGTTCCTTGTTTAGGTATCCGATACCTGTAGTATTTATCATTGAGGTAAAACAAGTGGATGAAAGACCACTTGGAGGAAAAACTGAATTCTGTTTAAGCCATTTTGAGATTGAGGCAACAGGTGCTGGTTATCAGACAAGAAGTCAGTGAAAACAATGTGGTTCTCATAAACATACAGAGAGTCAAAAAGTATATTGACTCACAAAAGCTGCACACTTTCTCTTTGTAGAAAGATATTTTTATGTAAAAACACTATTTATATTTACCACCATTTCCCCAGTTTAGTTTATTCTCTGAAGAAATGTCACACTTACAGACATTCTGTTCACATATTCCACAAACACTTTATTATGAATCCATTAGGATATATATTTGCAAACATTTAGTTTCACTCTGCTTTATCCCTTAGGCAATGTCATGCACGTATTGCTGCAAACAGAGTAGTGAAGCAAGAATGGATGGTATTATCTTGCTAGTTACCAAGTCTGTCGATTGTTCCTTGTCAGTCCCTCTCAGTTCCTCTCAAGAAAGAGTCCTTTCTTCACTCTTTGCATTATCACTGTCACAAAACAGGCCCCTAGTCATTTCCTGCTGGAGATACCTTTATCACAGTTCTTGAGTGCAAACAGTAGAAACTGATTCTCATGATTTAGGCAGAAAATGAATTTATTGAAAGACTGTTTGGTAGCTTACAGAATGACAAGGAAATTGGGAAAAACAGGCTCAGAAAATAAGAAAGTGAATTTTCATAGCCAGAAGCCCAACCCGCATCATCACACATGAACAGGCCAAGGAAGACACTATTCTCTGGCCAAACTGCCATGGCTGCCCCTCCAACTGGCTGTGACAGTTGCGTCCATCACGAAAAAAATTCTTCACAGTTGCTGCTTCTTTGCACCACTGGTTCCAGATTCAAAATCCCAGGTGGTTGTGTCTGACTGCCCAAACCTGGATTAAAAACAGGCCCATGCCCTAATTTCCAAGTTTCAAGGAAGGCAAGCACATAGGCTTTTCAACCTCTGTAGTGGATATAGTAGCCACCTCCTGCTAAGATTCGATCTGGAGAGTCATCCAAAAATAGGAAAGAAGGTCTAAATCAGGGCAGCCACAGAAATGCAGGTGTCCTCCTGAATATAACCAGCTTACCTCCTGGCTCTAAACATTCATTTCTGTATTTTATTTGAAGCATTGTGCTAGGCATGTGCTGGGTACTAATGATGGAAAAACCAAGAGTACAAGTACCTGATTAGGGCTTTCCCAATTACATCTATTATGGTGTTCCTCCTCTTAGACACTATAGAAGTTTCCAGGTAACCTAGAAATCAAAAATATTCTATCAATTTATATACATTACACATACAACTTTTTCTCATTAGCTAACATAAATACTCTTTTTCAACTATGATAATCAACTTACAATTTATGTACTTTCCTATGTTCATTCTCTGCAAAACTAGTCATCGTCCCACGTACCTCTCCATTGCCCTGCCTGAAGTCATCTTATTTTCAACCCCCAAGTAACACTCCACTTCTATTCTTTGCTTGCTTTGTGATTCTACTTGAGAATCAATGAGAGTCATGAAGCTACATGAAGGCACATTATTTATTATGAAATTACACAGTATTTATCTATATCAATTCACACCTGCACCTTCATTCATAAATACTCTTTATGGATCTATTTCTGTTTTTAAATGTAGATGTTTTTACCTTTGCAAGTAGATTTTAAATTATTCTGAGACAAGGATCTTATCTGCTGCCATCTCCTCTGCCATATCTAACATGTTAAAAACAGAATATATACTATGTATTTGTGGAACAGCTGAGCAGATGTCTGGCCAGTTTTGGCTCTTACCACACACTTTCAAGATCTTGAAATTTAGGATCTGAACTTTGTTTTGGCCTTTTCCATAGTTTCTATAGTAACTCCAGGTAAATTCTGCTGATCATTGTACAAAGTACGAGCTTCACATCACAATGAGAACCAGTCAAGGATAACGTGGTATGAATTCACTGCCATCACTAGAGATTTACCTGATACGAGTGCCTGGGTGATGCCAGTGATGTCATCTTTGTGGAGGAAAAATGGCTTCATTATAAATCAAAAGAGTAAATTTCTGTACTGTACCATATAATCCTTTCATGCTTGGCAAACCTAAAACTGAAAAGAAATGGGGCTCCTTTAAGAATCTGCTTATTTTGTCATTGTCACAGACTGACATTAATTGGATAGTGAATTTGCAGAAATCCCTTGTGAATGCAAACAAAATGTGCCTTTTGTGATTTAAGCAAAAAACAGATGCCTGTTTCTCACACAAAGTTCCTTTCCTATGTTGTCAGAGCAGTACTTTTTGACAGAGTAAGTTTTGGCAGATGGCATTACAATTCAAATAAAGTGAAATAGGCTTCCAAGTGTGTCCACATTTTCTTGTCACGTGAATGCCAGAAAAATGTTTAAAGTTTCTAATGTTTCTGAATGTCCTCATTATTGCATAAATATCAAAGATTAAATTATGGCTCTAATGTTAGCTAAGATACGTGTGTTGATATCTTTCTGTCCAACCAAAGCTGACATTCACTGTATCGCACAACAAGGAAATGCAGTATGAAAGAATTTGAAAATATTGAACTTAGACTGCTACTGAAGAGCAATGTGAAAATTATTTCAGAGTCATGGGGCATTCCTCAAAAAAAGATGGATACACACATGCCAAATCTTTCCCTTCATATTTTCTCACCAACATTTAGAATAGTGGGAGTCCCAAGAAAGGCTGTCCAGAAAGGAATCTTTTAAATAGCCAAAACCTTTATTGTGAATGGAAACTACTACCTTTTGAGAAATACTTTAGTAACAGGAATAATGAATTTTACTAGTGTTTTACTCTTTTTGACTGAATAATGCCACTTGTGGGAATCTTCTGTAAGACTCTAAGTCAGAACAAAAATATTTCTCTACACTCATATTCTATAAAAACTAATAATGCTTAGCAATAAAAAATAAGTAAGTGCAAAAAATAAAAAAATAAAGTCCAGGGGATTCCAGGACTACCGCCTCCCACCCTCACCAAAAATAATTTTAGTTGTGACATTGCACTCTAAGCAATTAAATAGTATCCCCTACAAGGAAGAAATGGCAATGCAGTCTAGTATTCTCGCCCAGAAAAATCCCGTGGAGAGGAGCCTGGCAGGCTACAGTCCATGGAGTCGCAGGACATGACTGAGCACACAAATAGGGTTGTTAGGAGGATCAAAAGGATGATACTTAAAGCACTAAGCACAGTGTCTTATACATATTCTCTCTATATTATATAATTATAGCTAATTTTAGTGCTTTGATGATGCTTAATAACTGAGATAAGGCTGGAAGTGTTATAACTTTGGCTACAAAAAATTTTCAAGATAACATCCTGAGATACTAAGATAGGAACATAAATAGCATTGAAATGAAATGCCATTTTTTTCAAAATAAGGTAAACTCTGCTCAGTAAGAAACGTTTCAGGTGATGCTGACTCATCTTTTAGGGCACAGCACAAGGGCCCTTCTCTATAAAGCATCTGCTGTCTGCTGCAGCCGCTGCTGTAGATGGCTAGTCCTTCATCTGAGAGCACCTGGGCATACCTCTTACTATCACACACTCCCCAAAATCTATGTTACTGAAAGCAGTACAACTAAGGTTTCAGTACCTGTTTTTCATATTCATTACTAAAACAGTTCTTTAGTCCCTGTGTGCTTTCTAACATCTCTGTCATTCAATAACAAGGGAGGAAATGAGCTTTATGGAATGTTGCCCATAGCTTGTCCTTCTCCTTCCTCACCTCAGCCCAGCACACCTCAAAATATCTGAAATATGGGGCAAAAGTTCTCAACAGAAAAGCATCTGACTAAAAACTGAGTTAACATTTGTTTGATAAACAACTAAAGTATTAATGACTTAGGAATCCAACATTCCATGTGCTACCCAAATCTCTGAGATTGCTCTTCCAACAGAGGTGTAATTCCTTTAATAAATGCATGTGATGAGCACCTCATATTAGGTTTGGAATAGAAAATGAGTGGGATACGCTCCCTGTCTTCACCTTTCTCAAAGAGAAAGAGAGAGAAAACAGATGATTAGAGCATAATCTTTAGAACTCAACAGAAGTCCCATCTTTTCCATGGTGTACCATATTCTTTCTCTCTTCATTGTTTTTTTTACAGAGGTGTAATTCCTTTAATAAATGCATGTGATGAGCACCTCATATTAGGTTTTGGAATAGAAAATGAGTGGGATACGCTCCCTGTCTTCACCTTTCTCAAAGAGAAAGAGAGAGAAAACAGATGATTAGAGCATAATCTTTAGAACTCAACAGAAGTCCCATCTTTTCCATGGTGTACCATATTCTTTCTCTCTTCATTGTTTTTTTCTTTTTCTTAGCTGCCTGTGGAGTCCTTTCCATTCTGTCTTGTTACATCTTGTCCTACTGAGTTTTCTAACTCTCACCTCTCACTGTGGAACTTGGTGAATCATAGCAGTTTTAAAACCATCTAAGTTGTATATCTATTAGATTGCTGAGTATAATATGCTTATTTTTAACTCTGATAAAGTAGCTTTCAGGTTCTTCTTCACCTTTTTTTCTATTTTCCAGATGAAAAATTTTCCTTTTTCTAGCACCATAAATCTAAGACAGGTTTATCTTTTCTTTTCAGGTATTAGTTCTGAGTGGCAATAATCAATTGACCTTTGAGCAAAAATAGATTTTTTTAATCACTACAATTTTATTAAAAGAAAAATGCCACTATATCAAAGGAATTTTCTAATGAAAATATCATTATTAACTTAATTAAACTTGTTATTTCAAACTATGTTTTTAGTTCTGATGTGGTTTTGATTTGCAAACTAAAGAAGCTATTTCAAATATGCTTGTTAACTTTATATAATAAAGAGCCACACTGTAACATTTTATAAAGAGTAATTTATATGTATATTAATTAAGAATTATAAGCACACATAACTGTTTCTTTTCAGGCAGTTTTCTTTATGCACTCCAGTTGCATCCCTTTGTATTATGCAAAATATCTTTTTCATAAATCAAGTCCCTTCTCCCTAGCTTTTTGAAGCTTGACTGCTAAATGTCAGAATTCTTATTCCAAAGCCTTCAACCCAACTTTACACAGGAAGAAAATAATAGTTAGGAGCCCCTACTTAATAATTTTTCAATCCTCATTTTTCATACCCAGTTTTATAAGTTCTTTCCCATACTTCAAATAATTTTGAAAAATCTTCTTCTTCAAATATTTATGAGGCAAAAAGGCTAATGATTTTTTACCCGCCACGCACTCTAAATATGGACCCATTGTTACTCCATTGAGTCCTACCATCGCTACTATTATAGTTGCTGCTGCTGATGATGACAGAGCAACAACAATGTCGAGAGCAGTCATAGTAAAACCTCACACTTACTGAGCACCAAGCAGGTCAGGCACTCCACATTTCTATTCCTTATAACATCATGCAGGATAAAGAAACTGAGGTTTATCTAAAAAAAACCCTAAATTCAAATCAGTTTTATCTGATTCCAAAGCCTACCTACAATAATTCTATCAAATATATTTGCTTAAATATTGATACATGATTTTAGTTTAGTGCTAGCATATCAAGGTTGGTATTTATAAACTACAACTCATATATAAGAAAAGATTTTTATTTTAATTTTATGTAACCTCATTTGCATTGTCTCCTTCATTATTGTTAATGGAGGGTGAAGAAATTTAAACTTTCCAATTAAAGGTGGTCTTTTTTTGTTTGTTTGTTTTTCTTGTCCCTTTTAATTCAAAACATTTATCTGGGAGACGGCAGGGTGGCAATAGCCTGTTAATATTAATTAGGTTCAGATTTCCTATCAGGTTTTTTTTCCCAGTAGGTCTCTCCTCTCCTCTTGGATCCAAGGTAGTAGATGAACATGTATCTCTATGGCAACAAGGGCTGGTCTGTGGTAGGCCCGCTGTTCTCTGCTGCAGGATGCCTTGGGAAAAGTGAAAATGTTAGTCACTCAGTCATGTCTGATTCTTTGTGACCCTGTGGACTGTAGCTCACCAGGCTCCTCTGTCCACGGGATTTTCCAGGCAAGAAAACTGGAGTCTGCAGCCATTTTCTTCTCCAGGGATTCTTCCCAACCCATGGATCAAACCAGGGGTCTCCTTCATTGCAGACATATATTTTTAACTGTCTGAGTCACTAGGGAAGCCCAGGACGGCTTATACCTGCTCAGATTAAGGTCCTTGCCTTTGTCTAGAGCCCCAAGAACTCTACACCCTGAATCCTTTCTCCCAGGGCTTTGCACCAACAAGCCCTACTCCCAACCTTGTGACATGGAAGTCATTCATTGATTCTTGACCCTTTCTCTTTGGTGGCTCAGAGGTTAAAGCATCTGCCTGGGATGTGGAATACCTGGGTTCGATCCCTGGGTTGGGAAGATCTCCTGGAGAAGGAAATGGAAACCCACTCCAGTATTCTTCCCGGCAAGAATACTGGAGTGGTAGGCTACAGTCCATGGGGTCGCAAAGAGTTGGACACGACTGAGAAACTTCACTTCACTTCACTTCAAATCTCCTAAAATACATGATTGCTTAAACAGATGGAGAGTTACACACAGGGAAATGTGAAATAGGAAAGTATGTTAATGTGTTTTAAAAACTATTGGCATTGCTTATACTTGCTCTCTGTCCTATATGCCCTGTGTATGTCAGAGTTGATTCTGAAAGTTTTAGAGAATCTCGGGCTACATATGAAATGTAGCCTAACACCTTGACCCAATTATGATAAAATAATGTTTTAACTAGTGATGCTTTCTGAACAAATCAGTATTTTCAGTGTTTTTTGCCACTAAAGGACAGTACAGGTTAGAAAGTATGCGATTCCCTCCGCTAGACCGTGTGGCCCTCTAGAGCTCCCTGTGTACTTTGTTTGCACATACCACCGCTGTTGAATAGTTTGAATTTTTACATGTAGAGTCTTACAAAAGTGGCTAAGTCCTACATCATATCACATTGTCACAGCTCACATGATTTATACACAGTCCAGTTGTTACCATGGGTACAAATCATAGCTCCATTTGGACCTTTAATGTTTCCTGAAAGCCTGGCGTGTGAGTTAGAAACGCCTGCAGGGCAGCCTAATTTGTGGGATTGACTAGCTCTTTACATGCCAAGTAACCCAAACTGAGACAGACTTTGACAGCTTTATACGGGTAATATTTTTCACTGAGTTGAAGTGCTCTCCAAGAATTTTCCCCATGTTTTAGGCGTCTCAATACCTTGCAGACACAGCAGGCATCATGTTTTCTATTCCGGGCCTTTTTATGTTTTGCATTTTACTTACTGTGGACAACATTAGGAAATCTCACCCTCAGCTATTTTCCATGTTCCTTTGTTTCCTTCTGCCAGGAAACAAAGCAGTAATGTAGTTCATGCTCTTCATTCCAAATCCTCTACTTGTTTTTAATGTTACTATAGCATACCTCACTACCACATTTTATATCACGCAGGATTTTATGTCTCATTAGGAAGCGATTTTGCTTCTCTGTTTCTCATATCTAATCCAGTCCTCCCACCTGAGAACACTGCGAAGATGGGACAAACCTGGAAAGGTAAAGATTTGTATAAATCACAGCACCCAAATCACTGGAAAAAAAAATTCTGCCCTCTTTTGTTCTGGAAGTTTACTGATAGAAGTCATTGCCCTTTTGTGTGGGGAGGTCAGGAAATTCAGGATTTGTTCTAAAACTACCACTTCCCTCTCTGAGTAAAATGCTGTATTTGAAGTGAATGCCTCTGATGCCAGGATAGTGTATATTAATAGACACTGTGTTGCTTTTTTAATACTTGCAGTATTATTATGATTCACAATTCATTTCAATATAGCTGAAGGTGTACTTGTGACATTTATACCATTCACATCCCTCAAATTTATAGATGCTTATGTCCTCTTAAGTTATCATTCTCTACACTATATTGCCAAGATGACAGGGGTTGGGGTGGGGTGTCTGATTCTAACATCTCTGCTAGAGGATACAGCTAAAATAGTTTCCACAGGAAATCATTTTGGTAAGGAGCATTTGGACAACCCTACGCACACATTTGGCTATATAAATATAATTAATGTCTGTATTTTAGCATTTCTGTCATTAAATCTTAATAGGCAGCATTAGTGCCTTAGTTTAATTCAAAACAGGAAATCAAACATCTTATCGTTTCAGTCGCATGCTGAATAGTCAACCTCCTCTTCTTATGTCACAGAAAAGGTATTTCCCTGCTTTATCTTTCAAGTCTCATTACCTTTGACATTCTGTGATCTATCTGTGATAAGTACTGCTGAGAATTACACATTTTCTTACCTGGAACAAAAATAAATCAGAGCACTATGGACTTGGTCAATTTGCCTATTTTGTTTATTTAAAAGCATTTCACAACACAGAGAGAAATTATGGAAGGTGCCCATGCTTCCTTTCTCTCCCCAAAAGACTTTGACAATTAGTATTTTATTGAATTTTCTTTTTAAGTGTGCTTTTCAAAAACGTCCATGAACTGATTCTTTGTTCTGCCAGAAAAACTCACAGCTCAGGCAAACCAGGTACAGTAGAGCATCTATGGCAACACTGTATCACCCCGATTAGACAGATGTCCAGCTTACTTGTCTATAAAGCATGAACACCCTGTAGAATCCATGAGCATCACAGCAAAAACAAAATTTATGTTAGTGTTTGATGGCATGTAGAACTGTCATGATGCTTCTTGCCCCACTGTTGTGGGATATGCTGCAGACAGCACCATCATGCGGAGCTGGCGTGTCTTTCTGCACATTTTAGTTAGCAGCCCTGGGTCTGTGCTCAGTCTGATTTGTTTCACTGGTCAAAGTGGCATTTTAATTAAACAGTGTTCTGAGGCTGCATGTTAAGTAGAAAATGAAATTAGGGCATATTCCTATGTAGAATTCAGCTCATCTAATATAATAAACAAAGGTAAATTTTAAATTTCATTTTTCCAAGTCCTTACTGTATTGATGTTCAATAATTAGTTGTCCCTAGAGACTTTCATGCATTGGAGAAGGAAATGGCAACCCACTCCAGTGTTCTTGCCCAGAAAATCACAGGGATGGGGAAGCCTGGTGGGCCGCTATCTCTGGGGTTGCACAGAGTCAGACATGACTGAAGCGAATTAGCAGCAGCAGCAGCAGAAGAGATTTTAAACAGTAGAATGTTCTTGTATATAGTCAATTCATTAAATTTAAAAAGACTGCTCTGCTAGAGCAATGAAATCCATTGTATGAATTCTTCCCAGAATACTCAATTGACAAATGTGTTGATGACTTGTTGTATTAGGATTATTTAAATCAATCATAATGAATTATACCCATAAATGTAACATCTTATGATTCCAAGCTTTTCAAAAATCACCTAAGGCTTTAGGTAGAGTGAGATATGCACATACTTCTCCCAGTAGCGTATATATAAATTATAATGAATTAATAATTAGTGAAAATATTTGTTTAAAGACTGGCTTTGCCTGAAGCCATCAGCTCCATGGATGTTGAGACATATCCCTATAGCCTCACAACCTAGTTTGTTGCCGCCCTCAAAGCAGATAAGCAATAAATTTTCTTGAATTAAAAAAAAAGAGGTTAATAAATGTATTACACTGTAAGAGATGTATTAAGTAATTCCATCAGTGATAAATTGAAACTTCTCTTAATTTAATATATCTGGATCTTATCAAGAACTTTTTCAACCACAAAACCATCAAATATACTATTGAAAGCCTATCATTTGAGGGGCATATGAAAATAGCAGTCACAACAGCCATCAAAACCATGGCAAGATGTGGCTATTTATCTCAGTCATTTCTCCTAAATCTTTAAGATCTCCTTTGATAAGACAAAGTGGAGAATTAAAACATTTTTTTTTAAAGTTTTTCTTTCTAATAACCTATCCAGGTCTTCATCTTGACTCCATGAAAAGTGATGGTTAAACAATTTTTAAATTTTTCATTATTTATCAATACTTACTTTGAGTCAATAAATAAAACATAGACACTGTGCATTACAGAAGAGCATGTTATATGCTTAAGTCTTAGTCATTGTACCCATCTGACCTCCCCAGTTGGAGGTGCCACACTGAGAAAACTGTAGAATAGACTGACCTCTTTATGGGGGAAATAGGACAACCTAAGGAAGAAGAAGGTTTTCAGTCTGCAGCCTCCTACTCTGGATCCAACTTCTTCTGCAAGCTTTCCCTCTTACAAGCCCATAGACCAAGATTTAGGTACTGCTCTATCTCTAAACAAGACCTTGCATCTTGAAGCATCTCATTCTTGCCCCCACAAAGGCAGCAAAACTTGGATAGATTGTTGTGTGTGTGTGTGTGTGTGTGTGTGTGTGTGTGCGCGCGCGCCCCCGCTCGCGTTTAGTTGCTCAGTCGTGTCTGATTCTTTGTGACCCCATGGACTGTAGCCTGCCAGGCTCCTCTGTTCTAATGCTGCAAAAAATACCTGTTTTCATTTTCTAGATTTTTATAGGCTCCCTGCTGGAGTGACTTAACATTCCAAATGCCCAGTGTGTGTAATAGCACTAAGGCTGTTAGGATTATATGGAATGGCAGGGTCCCAGAGTGAATGGAACCCACCTCTGCAGCCTCCATAATGCCCAAAGGTCCTTTTCACAGAAGCCTATGGTATTAGTTCTCTAAAGTCACTGTCAGCCTAAGACCAAGTGTCATTTGGAAAGACTTTGATCAAACTTGCCCTCTCCAGAGATCTGTGCCTTCCTCTCCGAATTATTAAATTATAGTCTTCCCATAAGTCAGAAATTAATGTTTGCCCAGCCCCATAACTAACTCTTAAAACTTAGTTATTGCAGCTTTTTTTTTGATCACAATGCTTCTAAACTCCAGACCCACTGGATTTCCCAATACAAAAGGTATGAGAACTGAGATAAATTAAACCTAAGACCCAGAAACCAGTATCCTAATGCTTCCTATAAAGAAAGCATGCCATATTGTGTGACGTTATAAATACATTTGTTTACCTACTGGGTCTTTGCACAATGAAATGTTAGTCTATAGTTTTTTTAAATTGGAGGTATCTGAGTGATTAGCAATTTCATATAAATTAGGGTCATTTGCCTTTTGTATTTAATTTGAGGGTTTTTCATATTAAAAATAATAAAAAAACATTGACATGGACTACAAAAAACTTTTCTCAAAAATATCTTTCTTTTTCTTATCCTTTCCACTTGATCATCTATGCCCATCTCTTACAGTTAAACAGTTTCTTTAGTTGGCAGTTCACCCTCTGGTGTACCTTTTCCAAAAGCATGGAAATCTTTTTATTTAGCAATACGTTCCACAAGCCACCATATATTACATTATAGATATTTCCCTCATTAGTTTCACTGTTATATAATACTAGTCATGGGTGTGTAGTTCATTTAACCATGTTCATTTAACCAGTCATCTTGCTTGGATATTTTGCTAGTAAAATAATACTGCAAGAAATAACCTTCTGTGTTTGATTTTGTGCATTGTTAAAGATGCAACTTTAAAGAAATTTCTTAGAGATTGTTGAGTCAAAGAGTAAAGTATTTCTGGTTGTGTTAGTTATTGCCACATTCCTCTCCATAAGGGTTGCATGATACTGCCCATCCACCAGTACTGTAGGGGAGGGGTGCAATTCTTGCACGATCTTGCTTGCAGAATGTGTTGCTAAGCTTTTGAATTTTTGCTGATTTGAGAGCTGAGAAATTGTATCTCAATATAGTGTTAATTTGTTAAAGGAAGCTGGGCATCTTTTCGTGTATAAAGGACATTTGTTTATACATTTTGTGAACTGTCTATTCCTAACTCTTACACATTTTTCTGTCAAGTTAATGGACACAGGTTGTTTCCAATCTTAATTATTTTAAATAGTGCTGCAATGAATATAGCAGTGCCTATAACATTTTGAATTAATGTTTTCATTTTCTTCAGGTAAATACTCAGAAATGGAATTGCTGGAACCTGCAATATCTCAATTTTTAGTCTCTTACGGACTCTCCAGACTATTTTCTCTTAATGGTTGTACCAATTTACATTATTACCAAAAATCCATGAGTTTTCACTGTATATGTTACAAATATTTTCTCTCAGTTTATTATTTATCTTTTAATATTGATCATGGTGTTTCAGAGATTCTTTTTCGCTTTTGTATAGACAGATTTGTCAAATTTGAGTCAGGTTAATACAGCCTTTACTCACACTCAATTTATAAATAACCTTTAGTACTCATATTATTTTTCTCTGGGACCACTTTTCATAAACTATATTTTTCTAAGAAGTTATCCATTTAATTTAGATTTTCAGTTTTTTAGCACAGGTATGTGCAGACTTGTGTTTAGATTGCTTCTTTTTTGTCACTCTTTTACTTTGTTGTATGTGAATATTAAAGTAGTGATTATTTTGCTGGTTTTCAAAAGAAACAGTGCTTCTATTAGTATTATTTATTTTTCCATTTTCTACTACATGAAGTTTTGCTTTTATCATTTACAGTCCTTTTTTTATATTTTGTTTTGTTTTTTCCTTGGAGGGATTACTTTTTCTAGCTTTTTGAATTGGGAATTCACTTTTATTTCTTCCATATATGTATGTGTGTATGTGTGTGTATATAGACAGGTGTATATGTGTGTGTATACACATACACACGCTTCCTCTGATCACTGTTTCTTTCCTACAGATTTTACTACTGTTTTTACTCTCATCACTTTTAGAAATTCTACAATTTAAGGTTACATTGCCTCTCTGACACATGAGTGAGTTATTTAGAGTTTTTTTAAATTTCTAGATGAAAGTTCTTAGATTTTATGATTTTATTATTAATATCTACATTTTACTGCATTAGGGCAAAGATTATTGTTTGTGTCATTTCTGCTTTGTAAAATTTAAGACTTTTGTAGTCTAATGTATAGACAGTTGTGGGGAATGACCCTTGTGTAGTTGACAAGAATATACATTCTCTGTTATTGGGGTATAAATAAATAGAAAAAGAGATGAGGAGAGAACCAAAAGATATGCCTAATTAGTTTTGCTGTATTTAGCTCTTATTTATCTATACTATTGTCAGTTTTGACCAAACTTAAACTGGAGTAGTCTTAAGTATTTGTTGTTAGTGTATTTCTAGCTTTCTTTGTAACTCCTGTAATGACTATTTTATAAAGACAGTTTGCATTATTTGCCATGCAGATATTGAAACTAGTGTGCTTTCATTATGAATTGTGACCGTTACTGTTATAAATAGGAGTTTGTATCCTGGTTAATGCTTTTGGCTTCAGTCCTTGTAGCAGGTCTGTAATCCCTGCTTCCTTTTTTATTTTTTTCCCCCATTTGCCTGGCATGTCTTTGCCCAGATCTTTCTAGTTAGCCTTTCTTTATGAGCTAATTAGAAAATATGAACAAGAAAAGCAAGTTGCATTCATCAGTTTTAACTCTGTCCTACTGTTTTGTTATATTTATTGACTACATCATGTTATACTGACTGTGTTTGTCTATATGGTCTTTTTTTTTTTTGGAGGGGGAGCTATTTGTTTCTTTCTTTGGTATTTAAAACAAGTCTGTATTTGTGTTCTAATGTTTGCCTTTATGCTGATATCTTTTATAAGAGCCTTGTTCTTTTGTTAGCTTTAAATGGTTTTTGTGACTCCTATCTATTACCAAAGCAACAATCAGTGAGATCACTGGTCATTCTCTCCTTTTTAATATTCTCTTTTTTAATTGATATATTTCAATAATATCTAAACATGTAATAGTTTCATATTATTCTGCTGGCTCATATGGTAAAGAATCTTCCTGTACTGCAGGAGACCCAGGTTCAATCCCTTGGTTGGCAAGATCTCCTGGAGAAGGGAATGGCTGCCTACTCCAGTATTCTTGCCTGGAGAATCCCCATGAGCAGAGGAGCCTGGTGGGTCCTCTGGGACCCACCCAGAGGGTCATAGCCCATTGGGTCACAAAGAGTTGGATATGACTGAGTGACTAAAATATATGTTTTATTCTAACATCCTTACTCCTCCCTTTGTTCTACACTTAGAGCCACAATTAAATATCTTAGATGATATTGCTAGTCCTTGCTCTAGTTATCTCTTGGTTGAATTATTTGGTTTAATTAAGATAAGTAGGCATCTCTGGAAGAGTTCTTGAATTAAGTGTTCCTTGAGTTCTTGCATATCATAAACCCATGTGTGAATGTGCATGTGTGTATGTGTGCTTACACATGCACACACTTTAATATTTTTGGTTGGCTGAATTTAAAATCCTTCCTAAAGGAATTCAGTCCTGGGTATTCATTGGAGGGACTGATGTTGAAGCTAAAACTCCAATACTTTAGCCACCTGATGCATAGAGCTGACTCATTTGAAAGACCCTGATGCTGGGAAAGATTGAGGGCAGGAGAAGAAGGGGATGACAGAGGATGAGATGGCTGGATGGCATCACCGACACAATGGACATGGGTTTGGGCGGACTCCGGGAGTTGGTGATGGACAGGGAGGCCTGGTGTACTGCAGTTCATGGGGTTGCAAAGAGTCGGACAAAACTGAGTGACTGAACTGAACTGAAAATCCTTGGTTCACTAATTCTTTTAGACTCCTTAAAATGCTGCTTCACTGTTGTCTAACTATGTATATTATTCCTGAGATGTAAAACTTGGATTTTTTTTTTTATTTTAAGGAACTTATCTTTTATCCAGTTTTCCTCTATATCTAAAGTCCAATGGCTAATTGATGTCTTACAATTGATTGTTCTAGGACAGTGTTCAATACAGAGACGTGTAGTAATTTTATTTCTGGAAATTCTTCTGGATTATAGTTTTAAGTATTACTTCTATTTTTTTTTTATCCTTTATGTATTCCGATTATACACTTACTGGATTATCTTAGCCTGTCTTCTATATTAGTGACTTCTTTTTGATTCATTTTACCATTTATCTTATCTTGTTTTGTTTTCTTAGTTATCACTGTGTCTTTCTGCAGTGGTCCTTATTGTATTTCTGATTGACTTGATTCTCTCTTGGGCACACGGTAATTTAGTTTTAATTTCAAAGATTCTTTTTCTTACTTTGTGTTCTATTTTAATCAACTCTTCTTTAGTATGTTTCTGTTCTTTATTCATTTCTGGTCAGAACTTTAAATTTCTAATTCAAAATGTTGTTTTGTCTTTATAAACGTTTGTTTGAAAATATCTTGAGGTTTCATTACAGTTTTCTCATTTGTGCTTTTGTTTATGTTTGAGGAAGGAGAGTTATTTTTATTAGACATATTGCTTTGACTCTCATTTCTGATTTTGTATGGCAACTTGGGCTTCCCTTGTGGCTTAGCTGGTAAAGAATCTGCCTGCAATGCGGGAGACCGGGGTGCAGTCCCTGGATTGGGAAGATCCCCCAGAGAAGGGAAGGGCTTACTCCAGGGTTCTGGCCTGGAGAATTACACGGACAATCCATGGGATCGCAAAGAATTGGACATGGCATCACCGACTCAACGGACATGAGTTTAAGTGAACTCCGAGAGACAGTGATGGACAGGGAGGCCCGGCGTGCTGCGATTCATGGGGTCGCAGAGTCGGACACGACTGAGACACTGAACTGAACTGAGTGACTTTCACTTTCACTTTTCACTTTCATTTTTCATGGCAACTTTGTAGGAATATTATCTACTTTGTATGTATTTTTATTTTTTTCCTGGACCAGCAATAACGATTTTATATAAGCAAAAGTAAAAGATTTTGGTGGATTACTACATTCTTAGTTCATGAGCACCCTCTTCTGTTTATTTTGTGAAATACTAATGTTTTAGTAGATGACATCTTTTTTTTTTTCCCGGCGATAATGGTATGTCTTAAGATCTTGATTCTCTTTTTGTTTCTGCAAACGCAACTTCTACCACACTTTTTTTCTATCATAACCAGATTTCCAAGGACCATTTCCTCTATTGACTTCATTTCCCTCTTCTTCTTAAGAAGTACCTTCCTAAGACTCCATCTTTCATTCTTCTCACTTTCAAACTCTCTTTTTTTCAATTTCCCAATAGCTGTGTTCTGATCAACAAGGCCTGTTAGCATTTTCCAATTCAGAACATAAATTTGTCTTTCTGGGGGTGATTTTGTCTGTCTTTCCATCCCTGAGCTCCTTCTCCCCCTCTTTTTTGCTGCGCTCTCCACCTGACTTTCTCATCCAGAATGTGCTCTTGAGTTGGCTCTGATGCATTAGTGTTGTGTCTCCACTTACATGTACCTTTTCAAGTTCATAGCATTTTCTTTCTCCTAATTATGTTGTGGGCTTCCCTGGTGGCTCAGAGGTCAAGAATCTGCCTGCCAATACAGGAGACACAGATTCGATCCCTGAGCCAGGAAGATCCCCTGGAGAAGGAAATGGCAACCCAACCAGTATTCTTGCCTGGGAAATCCCATGATCAGAGGGTCCTGGTAAGCTACAGTGCACAGTGTTCTTGCCTGGAGAATCCCAGGGACGGGGGAGCCTGGTGGGCTGCCGTCTATGGGGTCACACAGTTGGACGTGACTGACGTGACTTAGCAGTAGCAGATGGGGTTGCAAAGTGTCAGAAACAACTTAGCAAGTGAACAGCAACAATTATATTGTGGATATGGTTTCTGCATGGTTGTATTATTCTCTTACTGGTTATGTATTACTTTCCAAGTGGATAGGTTAAAATTTAGATAGCAACCTTTACATTATAAGAGACCAGTATGTTTTTATAAAGAATTTTATGTGAATGGTGATCATAAATAGATAGATCAACAGATGGATTAATATAGACTTAAATTAAGATTTATAAAATTCAAATTTTCTAAATTTCATGAGAGTGACTGAACTGAAAGAAATTAAGAGGAAACTGGATATATGTATTTTGGAGTCCTAACATATTGTTGTTTCTAAAATCCTTCATTATAACCAGACCTTTCTCCGGAGCTCTAGGAAATTTATTTTTAAAGCCCACTTAGTATATTCATCATTTTTTCACCTTCTAGTGCAGCTTGCAAACTTGAACCATATATAACTCCAGATACAATCCTTTTTGGGGTCATGCCTTTCTGCCACCACTTCTGTTACCATCTCAAATAGGGTACTCTGCCATCTTTAAGTTAGCATTGCAAAGTGTGTGCATCTATATTTGATGTCTTTTTCCAGGTAGAAAAGGGACCCTGAATATCCACATTATTGAGCATACATTTGTTTATATAGTATCTGTTAGGAACAGCATATGCATCTTAGTTTTTAAAAATCAGTCAGTTCAGGCACTCAGTTGTGTCCAACACATTGCGACCCCGTGGGCTGCAGCATGCCAGGCTTTCCTGTCTATCACCACTCCCGGAGCGTGCTCAAACTCATGTCCATCCAGTCGGTGATGCCATCCAACTATCTCATCCTCTGTCATCCCCTTCTACTCCTGCCTTCAATCTTTCCCAGCATGAAGGTTTTTTCTAATGAATCAGTTCTTAGGCCAAAGTATTGGAGTATCAGCTTCAGCAACAGTCCTTCCAATGAAAATTCAGTACTGATTTCCTTTAGGATTGGCCAGTTGGCTCTCCTTGCTGTCCAAGGGACTCTCAAGAGTCTTCCCCAACACCACAGTTCAAAAGCGTTAATTCTTCAGTGCTCAACTTTCTTTATTGTTCAACTCTCACATCCGTACATGACTACCGGAAAATCATAGCTTTGACTAGATAGACCTTTGTGGGCAAAGTAATGCCTCTGCTTTTTAATATGTGGTCTTAGTTTGTCATACTTTTTTTCCCAGGAACAAGCATCTTTTAATTTCATGGCTGCAGTCACCATCTGCAGTGATTTGAAGCCCAAAAAAATAAAGTCTCTAACTGTACCATTGTTTCCCCATCTGTCTGCCATGAAGAGATGGGACCAGATGCCATGATCTTAGTTTTCTGAACGCTGAGTTTTAAGCCAACTTTTTCACTCTCCTCTTTCACTTTCTTCAAGAGACTCTTTAGTTTCTCTTTGCTTTCTGCCATAAGGGTGGTGTTATCTGCATATCTGAGATTATTGATATTTTTCCTGGCAATCTTCATTCCAGCTTGTGCTTCATCCAGGTCAGCATTTTGCATAATATATATGCAAATAAGTTAAGTAAGCAGGGTGACAATATACAGCCTTGACATACTCCTTTCCCAATTTGGAACCAGCCCATTGTTCCATGTCCAGTTTTAACTGTTGATCTTGACCTGTATCCAGATTTCTCAGGAGTCAAGTAAGGTGGTCTGGTATTCCCATCTCTTGAAGAATTTTCCACAGTTTGTTGTGATCCACACAGACTTTAGTATAGTCAATGAAGCAGAAGTATATCTTTTTCTGGAATTCTCTTGCTTTTTCTATGATGCAATGGATATTGGCAACTTGATTTCTGGTTCCTCTGCCTTTTATAAATCCAACTTAAACATCTGGAAGTTCTCGGTTCATGCACTGTTGAAGTCTCGCTTAGAGAATTTTGAGCATTACTTTGCTAGCATGTGAGATGAATGCAATTGTGCAGTAGTTTGAACATTCTTCAGCATTGCCTTTCTTTGGGATTGGAAAGAAAACTGACCTTTTCCAGTCCTGTGGCCACTACAGAGTTTTCTAAATTTGCTGGCATATCAAGTGCAGCACTTTCACAACAACATTGTTTTAGGATTTGAGATAGCTTAACCGGAATACCATCATCTCCACTAGCTTTGTTTGTCATGATGCTTCCCAAGGCTTATCCGACCTCACACATAGGATGTCCAGCACCAGGTGAGTGAACACACCATTGTGCCTGTCTGAGTCAGTAAGACCTTTCTCGTATAGCTCTTCTGTATATTCTAGCCACCTCTTCTTTATATTGTGTGCTTCTATTTGGTCTATACCGTTTCTGTCCTTTATTGTTTATCCCAGCTTTGCATGAAATGTTCCCTTGGTATCTCTAATTTTCTTAAAGAGATCTCTAGTCTTTCTCATTCTGTTGCTTTCTTCTATTTCTTTGCATTGATCACTTAGGAAGGCTTTCTTATCTTTCCTTGCTGTTCTTTGAAACTCTGAATTAAGATGGACATATATTTCCTTTATTTATTTATTTATGGTTACTTAATTGGCTTATTTATGGCTTGTATGGCTATTGATTTATCAAATCTTAGTTGTGGTGCATGAGATCTTCCTTGCTGCCTGTGGGATTTCTCCTTGTGTCACGTAGTCTCTTTCTTGCAATGTGCGGTCTCCAGAGCATATGGGATGAGTAGCTGTGGTGTGGGGGCTATTCAGTGTGGCATGTGGGCTCTCTAGTTGTGGCACAGGCTTAGTTACCTCATGGCATGTGGGGCCTTGGTTCCTCAACCAGAGATCCAGTCATGTCCACCACACTGGAAAGCAAATTCTTAACCACTGGACCAGGAGGGGAACCCAAAGCTTACACATTTTGTACTCAGTGTGGTAAGATACATTAATGAATGGATTTATTTGGAATTTGTTTGTGCCATTGTAAGTTTTATCAACAATCCCATGAAACTGTGGTCAGTACATTTAAAATAGATTACAGTACTTTACAATACTGCTGCTGCTGA
>SJYC01144948.1:0-27628 GCA_006408675.1 Madoqua kirkii | reverse complement strand
AAAGTCACACTTATCTAACTGCCTCAACAACCCCCTCCTCTCTCATAAGCCTCTTGGTCTTGGCACAACTTACTACTTTATCAGGCAAGATGTTTAAAGCAAAAAGAGGCTCAATTCAATTGATTGATCTTTTGTTGGGGACAATGTACTATGCTCAAATCATCGTACTGAGTCCTGGCAGAGAGGGCAAGTATCAACAAAGACTGTCCTTACCCCTAAGAAACAGACTCCAGCTTATAATTTTACACCAAAATGAAGTCTTCAAATATGAGCTAGATTGTGTGTGTGTGTGTGTGTGTGTGTGTGTGTGTGTGTGTTAAGTTGTTTCAGTCACATCTGACTCTTTGCAACCCTATGCGCTGTAGCTTGCCGGGTTCTCAGTCCATGGGATTTTCCAGGCAAGAATACTGGAGTGGGTTACCAGGGCTCTCCTCCAGGGCCTCTTCCCGACTCAGGGATCAAACCTGCATCTCTTTCATCTCTTGCACTTGCAGGCAGATTCTTCACCACTAGCACTGCCTGGGAAACCCCATGAGCTGGATTATATGTTATCAAAAGTGAGGGAAGAGTTCAGCTCTCAAAGAAGAATCAGGAAAGACTTTCACCTTGTGGCTAGCTAGCATGGTCTTAGATATGAATAGGTTGCCAATAAAATTTGATGAATTGAATTACATTGAATATCACTGGCATAAGAGTACTTTAGGCTTATGGAATTGAATTTATTAAGAAAACATACTGGTGGCATCTGCTAACCTGTTCATAAAGCATAGCCATTTTCTTAACTAGTCTTTCCCAGAGCTGGCTATCCTTTGAACAAATTCCTCACCCCATAGGCATATTTTATTTTTCCTCAAAGGCCATTCCTATTGAATTCATGCTATCTCTAAGAACATCAAGGAGAGAGCTTGGGTGTGGTCACTATCTCAAGGGGGGATACCATACCCCACTGTCCCTTTTCAAAGGACACCAAGATCTGAAGACACTTGTAGCAGATTTGGTCAAAAGCCAGACCACTGAGTCTGTCCTCATCCTTACACACAGCTCTGTCCTCACGCAGGACTTCTTGAAAAATAAAAATTCAGATACCCCTTGTCCTTTCACTGTCCATTAGGTCAAGAAATACTTGCTATTCCTCCAAATTCACCTACCACGAAATCTTAATCAAGAATATTTTGATCTCCAAAACTAAACAAGAAGAGGTTAAGCTGAATAGGAAGAGAGTATTTATCAAAGGGAATCTTAGAATTTAAATGTGTAGCCTTGAAATTAAAGGTGCAGTAAATATAGGCCTATAGTAAATTGCTTATGATGTAATAAACTAGAATTATAGATGTGGAAATAAACAGAGGCAATATAATATTGTATATTTAAGGAGCAGCTATCAACAAAGGAATAGATCAAATTTCCATCTTGTTTTCTGTTGATAGGTTCTGAAATGGCTATTATTTCGGCAGGAATGTAAAACAGGAGTCAACAGTACCGAAGCTTTCCATTTCTTGATTGTCAGCTAATAGTTTTATCCTTCCTTCCCGGATGACCTCGAAATTTATCACAACAGGCACATAGCAGCTAGTTGAGGCAATAGGCGGAGTTAAAGGAAAACTTGCTTTCCCTGTTTATTGCTTGTTCAAGGAAAATAAACAAAGAAACCTGATTTTTGTGTGGTACATCTATTTAGCTTTCTTTGCAAAATCAAGTTTTTTTTAATTTTTTTGAAACCTAGAGACTATTATTTGAAGTACTGAATATAGTAACATTTTACAAAGAGGAAAAGAATACAGTAATTAAAAGCAGCCACTATTAAAACTCTCTTGAGACAATGGGGATACTGTATTAGTTTCCTGTGGCTGCTATAACAAATTACCACAAACTCATTGGCTTCAAACAACAGACATGTGTTCTCTCACAGCTCTGGAGCCCAGAAGTCCAAAACCAAGCTGTCAGTAGGGTCGCACTTACTCTAGGGATGATCCCATTTCTTGCCTCTTCCAGCTTCCGATGGTTGCAGGCATTCCTTGGCTTGTGACTGCACCTCTCCTCTCTCTGCTGCTCTCTGTCCTCACCTGCTCCCGGGTAATGCTAACCAGTCTTGTGACTTTAATTACCACGTTTGGTGATAACTCCCAAATTTTTAGCTCAGTCCAGACCTCTCCCATAAAGCTCAGATCCATATTGCAACTTCCTGGTTGATACCACTGCTTGCAATAGTGATTTTGATCACAAAATCACTATGCTCCAAGTCAAACACCTCTACTTAGGGGTCGTCAGCAAATCCTGCCAGCTCTACAATTTTCATTTGGAACTCAACCACTTTTTGTCATGCCCCAATACCTATACCAACCATTATCATCTCTCACCTGGATTATCTCAGTGCCTCTTATTAAAATGACCTATTATTGCATCTGCTCCAGGAGTAGATCTCTCTGCTTCTGTTCTCGCCTTTCTCTTCCATTCAATTCAGTTCAGTCGCCTAGTCATGTCCAACTTTTTGAAACCCCATAGACTGTAGCACACCAGGCTTCCCTGTCCATCACCAGCTCTCAGCATCAAGTTAGTAATCCCATTCAACCATCTCATCCTCTGTCATCCCCTTCCGCTCCTGTCTCCCTTCCCTTCAGTCCATTCTTAATATAGAAACCAAGGGGGGTTAGACAAATCCAACCCCCTTTAATCTCACATTACTGCCACATTCACAACACTTCTGGCATTTCTGGTCATCCAATGTGCAGAGGTTTTCCCACACCAAGCAATTCTGTGCGATGCCAACTGGGTGTCCCACAATTTAACCTGAATTTAACTCAGTGAAACATGGAGGTCATGTTAGATCTCATGGGGTAAAGACTCAGTCCCATGAGACTCCCCTGTAGTTTCAGATGCCAATCTCAAATGGTAGGTTCCCAGACTACCTACAACTTCCATTCAACTTGGCTACAAAGCAGAGGTTCCCGTGACCTCTTCCCTCATGGATTTGTTTGTTAGAGCAGCTCACAGAGCTCAGAGAAATAGTTACTTATGTTTACCAGTGTGTTAAACTATATTTTAAAGCTTTCCCCTGATGGACAGAGGCCTGGCTTGCTGCAGTCCATGGGGTCGCAAAGAGTTGGACATGACTTAGCAACTAAATAAACAACACAAACCAAACAAACCTCCTGTTATATGATGTGTTCACCAACCTGGAACCTCTATGAAACCCATCCTTCAGACTTCATTATATAGTCATGATTGATGAGCTCACTGGCCAGTGATGGTTGATTTACCTCTAACTTCTCTCTCCTCCAGGGAAGTCAGAGGGTAGTACTGAAAGTTCCAACCCTCTAATCACTTGGTTGGTTCTGCTGGCAACCATCCCCCATCCTTAGAGGTGGTTTCCAAAGTCACCTCATTAACATAACAAAGACACATTGATTGCTCTCACCACTTAGGAAATTCTAAAGGCTTCAGGAGCCTTTTCTGTGCCAGAGAATGTAGAAGATCAAAGAATATGTTTCTTTTATTAAGTTACAAAATCACACAGGGTGATTCTCTTGAAATACATCATATCATATCACTATTCTTCTCAAAACCTTCTACTGATTTCCATCTCACTCAGTATTTAAAACCCAGAGTCCTATTTTGGCCTATATGGCTCTCTGTGATTCCCATTGTGGGACATTCTATTCCTTCCAACAAGAATGCTCTCCCATTATCTTCAGAGTAGTTTCCTTACCTCTTTCAGGTTTTTACTCAAAAGTTGTCCCCTCGGTGAGATCTTTCTTGGTCTCTCATCTTGACATGTCAATGGCTTTCTTGCTGATGAATGTAAACCTCAAAATTCAAAATTTTATCCGTTTTGTTCACAGTTGTATCCCACGTGCCTAGAATAGTGTCTGGCTCACAGTAGGGTAGGCATTTTATAAATAAATGAACAAATGAGTGAACGAATCATCAAATGAAAGAACGACTTCTTCAATAGTTATAGATATGACAAAGCAATGGCCAATTGAAGTAAAACAACAAAACAAACAAATAAATATATAAATATATGTGGGGTGTTATTGCATCTCTGAAATGGTTGTTATGGGAATATATTCATCATTATCAGGTTAAGTAGAATCAAAACAATGTATTTGTTTTATAGGAACAAGATTGAGTGCTATTATGTGTATGTGTGTGTGTGTTTGTGTGTGTGTGTGTGTGTGTGTTTCATCTTCAATGAGATGGATTCCTGGAACAATGGAGTATTGTTTTTCTTAAATTCTTTTTGGAAAGAATGGTGTACATTTCATACTGCCCACTCATTATCCAGAACAGGCTCCATCTAGAGAGTTGGAGTGGAAACAATGGGCAATAATACAACAGCTTCTCTATATGATATGTGCCTGTGATGAGGACCTTAATTTCCACCACTTTATACTTACACTGGCTTGGCTGGAACACCTCCTTGCTCCACAGAAAACTAGGGAATGACCAGTTCTCTTTTGTCATAACTAAAAACAGCTATCTTCAAGGAAAGCACACATATACTTAACAGATGTGTGTTGAACTGAGCTACACTTCTGTAAGCCATAAAGTCAGAGAAAAAGATCTTTAGGGGAAAGCAATGATTTGAAAGCAGATTAGGAAGCAGGTTATTAAGTATCCTTGGAAACAAAGTAAAAATAAATTTTAAAAATATATTCAATCAGTGGGACCTACATCAAGGCTGGGTCATTTTAATATACAAATTTCTGGACTCCGTTCCTTGACATTACAATTCTATGGGATTATATATGAAATAGAGTCTAGAGAATGTTTGGAAACCATTGTTTTGGATTTACCTTAGATATTCTTGTAAAAGTGCAAAATTTGTTCTTGGCCTTCTCAAAACACTGCCTTTTGCCTACAGTATTATGCTGTTGACCCTACAGCAGTAGGCTTTGTGATTACAAACAATTCTCTTAGAAGTCCAGATGGAACTATGTGATGCAAGCCATGAGTTCTGACTAGGTTTCCATCTTCCCATCACCACGTCCCACTGAAGGCAACCTACCCCTGTGTGGGATGCAGCCATCTGTTAGTTTCCAGCTATGTCCCTATCATCACAGAACACTACTGTCTACATCTTAACATGAACTTGGTGCAGGAGTCTACCCAATAGAGAGGAAAAACCCTGCTGCCTAAGTTTTACTGCAACTTCAAGTGAATTTTTCTCTGCTTACTGTAATCAGTATGCTATGAATTCAGAATCCTATTGGAAGAGAATGGTACATGCATAGATGTAACTTCTGTTAAACTTTGCACCTTCAATTTCAATACTCTTGGGCTAAAAAATGAAGATGATGTGTATCTGAGTCAGCAAGGGCTGCTATGATAAATACCATAGACTGGGTGGCTTCAACAGCAAACATTTGTCTCTCACAGTTTGGTGGTTGGGGAGTCCAAGTGATGATGACAGAAGATCTGGTGTCTGGTGAGAACATGCTTCCTGGCTTGTAGATGGTTATCTTTCCTCCCAGCCTCACATGAGGGAGATTGCTCTTTCTTTTGCTTACAAAGATGCCCATTCCATCATTAGGGCTCCCCTCTTCCGATCTCATTACTCTCCTCCAAACATTGTCACATTAGGCCTTCAAAATATAAATTTGGAGGATCACAAACATTCAGTCTGTAGCATTCCAGCCTTGATTCTTTCAAAATCCAGGTCCTTCTCACATAAAAATGCATGTGTTTCATACCAACAGCCCCAGAGATCTTAACTTGTTCCAGCATGAACTCTAAAGCCCAAGTCTAATCTAAACTTAATCTAAATCAGAAACGGGTGAGGCTCCAGGCAGAATTCACCCCAAGACAAAATTCCTCCCCCCCCCCCCGTTATGAACTTGTGAAAACAAACAAGTTATTTACAAAATACAATGTTGGGACAGGCATGAAACAGTTATTCCAACTCCAGAAGGGAGAAATCAGAAAGAAGAAGCAGGTGATGGAAATCAAAGAAGATTGAACGCTACTCAAGGTGTCCAAGAGAGATCAAGTTTTGGGAATAACCCTCTTTGGCTCAGTGTTCTGCCATTTGGACCCACTGCAGTAGCAAAAAATCAGCCCACAGCTTGATGGAGCACAGAGTGGCCCACTGTGATGATCAGGCCACTTCACAGCTTTGCCCAAGGAGGCTACACTCTCAAAGTTCCCTGAGCAGCCCTGCTCCCACATCTCTCAAGTTGCCCCATACCAAAAAAGTGTTTTTAGTTTTAAAACTACTTCAGAATATGTGCACACATCTTATTTTTGCACACTCCTTGTCGAGTAAGTATGTGTGATGACTTTCCTCAAGTGAGAGATGCAGAACAGAAGGGACAGAGTTTTTCACATTAGTTTTGTTGGTACCAACATCCATTCTTCCCAACAGAGTATAATTGTAAAAACAAAGACAAAGCCCTTAGACCCTCATGAACAAAGCCTAAATACACACATTTACTAAGAAAAAAATGTTTTCTAGGACACAAAGAATTTTATTGTGTATAGAATATTTGATGTGCTACCTTTATCATCCCAACCCAGGGATAAACCCGGGTATCCTGCATTACCAGCAGATTCTTTACCACCTTCCCACCTGAGTTACAAGGGAAGTCCACCTTTATCATTTTAAATGACACCAATATTCACAAGTGAAAGTGAACATTCAGGAAACTAAGATCATAGCATCTGGACCCATCACTTCATGGCAAATAGATGGGGAAACAGAGTCAGACTTTATTTTGGGGGGCTCCAGAATCACTGAAGATGGTGGTTGCAGCCATGAAATTAAAAGATGCTTACTCCTTGGAAGGAAAGTTATGACCAACCTAGATAGTATGTTGAAAAGCAGAGACATTACTTGGCCAACAAAGGTCCATCTAGTCAAGGCTATGGTTTTTCCAGTGGTCATGTATGGATGTGAGAGTTGGACTGTGAAGAAAGCTGAGCACCGAAGAATTGATACTTTTGAACTGTGGTGTTGGAGAAGACTCTTGAGAGTCCCTTGGACTGCAAGATCCAACCAGTCCATTCTAAGGAGATTAGCCCTGGGATTTCTTTGGAAGGAATGATGCTCAAGCTGAAACTCCAGTACTTTGGCCAACTCATCGGCCAAAGTACTGGAAGAAGAGTTGACTCATTGGAAAAGACTCTGATGCTGGGAGGGTTTAGGGGCAGGAGGAGAAGGGGACGACAGAGGAGGAGATGGCTGGATGGCATCACCAACTTGATGGACATGAGTTTGAGTGAGCTCCAGGAGTTGGTGATGGACAGGAAGGCCTGGCATACTGCAATTCATGGGGTCGCAAAGAGTCGGCCACCGCTGAGCAACTGAACTGAACTAAATATTCACAAACGAAGTAAGAACCTGACTCAAAATAAAATAAGACCTTTTCTACTTTCTAACTTTTTCATATTGTTTGGACAATGTGTTCTAATTTATCATTTGTCATGACCTCAGGCTGAAAATGATAGGTGAGCTGGGAAGAAGCTGGGAGGTTTATACTGATGATGACCTTTAACCCTTGTCCAAACTTCCTGTTGGTGATAAGACAGAGACTGATCCCTAACTATATTAAGAGGGTTCTGATTTTCATTCCACCATGTATGTTGGAAGAGGAAGGATTTCTTCATACTACCAAGCAAATCTCCAGTATCAACTGTGCTCTGTGCTTAGTCACTCAGTCATGTGGGACTCTTTGCAACCGCATGAACTATAGCTAGACTCCTCTGTCCATGAGATTCTCCAGGCAAGAATACTGGAGTGGGTTGCCATTCCCTTCTCCAGGGGATCTTCCTGACCCGGGGATCAAACCTGGGTCTCCTGCATCGCAGACATATTCTTTACTATCAGCCACCAGGAAAGCTGATACCAACTGGGTGTCCTGATATCATCTATCTGGAGAGAGAATCAGAATCAGATTCTCCCACACTGCAAGGTCTCCCACACTGCTGGCAGACTCTTTACCATCTGAGCTACCAGGGAAGCCCATGAACTAGATTACTGGCTTGTTGAAAAGAATGTACCTGGGTAATAGCCAGATGGCAGAGATGCATAAGACAAGGTACAGGGAAAAATTATGGAGCCTCCATGCCCTCTCCCAGTACCCCACTCTCTCCAAATCCCCATGTTCACCAACCCGGAAGCTCTCCAAGTGCTGTCATTTGAGTTTTTATAGAGGCTCCATTACACAGGTATTGATCATTTAAATCTTTAGCCGTTGTCCTTCGAACTCAATCTCCAGCCCCACTCTCCTTCACAGAGGTCAGGAGTAGGCTTGGGAGTGGGTCTGAACGTTTCAATCCTCTAGTCGTATGGCCGATTCTCCTAAGAAGCAGTTCCCATCCTTAGGTATTTTCCAAAAAGCTCTTCTTTAATATAACAAAAGACATCTTTATTGCTCTCCTCACTTAAGAAATCTTAAGTTTTAGGAGTCTGGTGCCAGAAATGAGGTCAAAGACCAAATATGTACTTTTGCTCACAATATCACAATATACCCAGGCCATGAGGAATGACTGATGATTGGTACTCAGTCTGACTCACATAATAGAAAACAGAAAATACTTCTATGCCATTCATATAACAAAAACAGAAAAAAAATAGTGCATGTGAAAAATACAAGTAATACTTTTTAACTTTGGGGACATATGAGATGTGACTGTAAGTCATGAAAGTGAACATGGAAAAGCCAGGCACTTGGATTTTGAGGTTCATCACCCTCCTGCACTCCATCCACCATGCTTTGCTTCACAGCAGTTACAGTTAAAAAAAAAAAAAAAAAAAACCTGGTTCTTCATCTTCATTTGTTTCCTTACCTTCATTGAGGAACTCTCAAATTCCTGATTTCTTCTCTTATGCACTGACTTGCTGGAGACAATTTAGAGAAAATAAAATGGTCATGGGTGAGAGGAGCCACTTAACTCTCCCTTGAACCTAAGCTACTTTCTTAGTTTTGCTTTCTCTAACCCTTCTGTGGCTCATTGAATTTTTAAGGGAAGTCATGCTCAGCTCAGTCTAAATAATAAAAATAGAGAGAAGTATTGACCTCAGGACAAAGGGAAAGGGGGCAGGGAGCAGCAAAAGGAGAGAAAAGAACACAGAAGACAAATAGAGTAAGGAACAAGCTAGGGGTTCCTCCCCTGGAAACCATGGAACCCAGGCATCCAGAAGTTGACTATATGGAGAGCCCCAAACACTTGAAAGGTCTCATTGACAAACAAGCTCATAGCTACAAATCTAATAATAATAATAATAGAAGTAGTAGTAAATAACAGTAGTAGTTTAAAATAGTAATAACACATATGTCTTTAGGTATGTGTCCCTCTAATCCTTCTATCAAAGACACTGAAGTTCAGTTTTGTCAAATCTGCCGCTTTAGGGAGGAGAGAAGAAGTTGGCTGATGCTGAGTATGCTTCTGTTTGAGGTCTGGCACCTTTTAATAACTTCCTCTTGTTTCTATCATAGTCCACTTTCTTGGTACTTCTGCAGGCTTGTATATATCTCACTTCACTATAGGTTTTTGGTATCTTCAATCTTTTCTGAAAAAAGGTTGGGGCTTCCCCAATGGCAGTAGTAGTAAAGAGCCCATCTGTCAGTGCAGGAAACATAAGAGTCTCAGGTTCGATCCCTGGGTCGGGAAGATCCCCGGGAGAATGGAATGGCTACCCACTCTAGTATTCTTGCCTGGAGAATCCCATGGACAGAGGACCCTGGCTGGCTACAGTCCATAGGGTCAAAAAGAGTAGGAAACAACTGAAGCAACTTAGCACTAAAGGAAAAAGGAGATAGTGGTGGGGTATTGAGCTAATGACACCATTTATAATGCTTGCTTGGTCAAGGAATGAAAATTGCCCCCAAAATGACAAAACAGAATGTACCCTTCATACCACTTAAGCACATAACAAAATTACTTAATATTCTCTTAAACTCAGGTATACCCAGCTTTATGTAAAATACAACTCTATACCAATAAACAATTTTGAAGTGAAGGGGAAATTCTACAAGTACTGAGTCCTGTATTTATCCTCATTATCCATGTCTGAAATGAAAGTCATTGAGTCATGTCCATCTCTTTGTGATCCCATGGACTATATGGTCCATGGGATTCTCCAGGACAGAATACTGGAGTGGGTAGCCTTTTTATTCTCCAAGCATCTTCCCAACCAGGGATCAAACCCATGTCTCCCGTGTTGCAGGTGGATTCTTTACCAGCTGAGCCACCAGGGAAGCCCTATCCATGTATAATAATACTCATTTATGAGACATGATTGAGTGTTCAGGTTACTTTCACTGCATTATACCATTCCCTTTACAGAGTAATCATCCAAGGGAAGCCCAATGTAAGCAAGGCAGCATCCTTAATTTCATTCAGAGATGACATACATCATGATGTAAATATATTTATATTTATAATGAATTGAGTTTATAAAAGAAGGCTTTCTGATTATGAATAATTTGGGCAAAATGTATCATATCTCTGTTCATGTTTTTGAGAGGTCGAGCATGGTCGGGCATGTTCCGGCATGTCGCGACGAAAAGCCCCAGAAAAGTGTCGTGGAAGGTCCCAGCGGTTGGCCACCGCCCAAACAGGAACCAGAAGCGGATCAAACTTCCAGGAACCAACCCCATGGCCTGGCCCAATTAAGTGCCAATCACCACTACAGCCCGCATTTCCTACCTTATGTGGGAGGACCTGGCTTGAACGCCAGCCCTGACTATAAAACCCCCTCCCAACCCCTATACTTCGTAGACTCCCTTCCCTTGCCCGCTTGCCCCTGCGAGTTCTGCCCAATAAAGGTTTCCATTGACGGTCCTTAGAGGTGGCTTTTTCTTCCCGCGGAGTTTCTAACAGTTTTCATTTATGAACACAAATATGCTACCTCCTACCTGTATTGTTATACGTTTTAAATGAAATATTCATAGTGAAAGAACTATTTTATAGTTCTATTTTATAGAAACTTTCTTTCTAGTACTTACAAATCTTTCTCAAAGAAAAAATAGGTGGGCCAAGGTTTAGACTTCAGAACTTCTGATTCTGATACAGGTATTTGTTCTTTCCTACCAGCCTGTCTCGTGCAGATTAAAGGTGCTCACAACTTAGCCAATGACTGACTTTTCTCAACCAGGTGGTCCCCAAACTTCAGGATCTGATGCCTGATGATTAGAGGTGGAGCTGATGCAACAATAGTAGAAATAAAGTGCACAGTAAATGTAATACACTTGGATCATCTCCAAATCATCCCCACTTCCACCCTTGGTCCATGGAAAAGTTATCTTTTAAGAAACATGCCCCTGGTGCCAAGAAGTGTGGGGACTGCTGAACTATTATTGCAGGTTAAACATCTTAAGATACTTTGGTCTCTGTGAGGACACTGACTCAGTCCATCCTCCTGAGGGTGCACCATGTTCTTGGGGAGACAGACAAGTAAACACATAATTGCTATAACTAATGTGGAAATTCCAGCAACAAAGAGTTTCTGATCTTAAGAAGGGGCTATTCCCATTGTGGGTCATCTAGACTGTGGCAGGAAATGACTATATGTCCATCTTTTTCTGGTACCAAGTGTCTACTAGGTGAGCTCACTGCATCACTTTTGAGCATCTACTGACAGTTCTGAGACAATCTGAAAGCCCCTCCAGCCTAGGACCTGTTTACCAGTGTCTGACAAAAAAGAAAAAAATGCAAAGTCAAAGAGCAGGATTTTCCTAAGGTTAATTTCAGAATAATTAATATGATTCCATAGGAAAACATTAACAAAGCCAAGTCCTATTCATCTCTGGTTTCTCAGAGAACAGAGAAATAATCTCCACATGCATCTCACATCATCAGTCTAAAAAACTCAGAGACATTTCCTAAGGAGCCAAAACAGTTGAATCAAATATCTTAGCTTTCAAAAATGGGCACTAGTTGATTTTTTAACACAGAAAGTCAATTTAGAAAGAATCTGCCTCTCCTTAAACTTAAAAATTATAGATGAGTATTTGTTTACTGTTCTTTCAAACTAGAGTCAAATTCATTTTCTGAAACGAGAGTCTGCCAATGGAAGCTCTTTTTCTTAGAAAGAATAATCATAGGTTGTACCTGTGCCAGTGATGTTCAGAATTTTCACACTCAGATTTTTGTTTTGTTTTTGTCTGTGTGTTTCGAGTGGAGAGAAAACTTGAAGCATTTGCAAACCAGTCTCAATAGTGAGAGTAAACAAATAGTAGTCTACTAGTTACAAGTGTTCAGCCTTCTATGGGCACCAATGAATGTTTTTCCAAAGAAATTGAGGACTATTGATTAATCAAGGAGCGAGTTAAGTGGCCAACAGTTAAGAGCCTCTACTGTATGTTCTGTGTCTGTTGAGAATCCCAAGACAGCCCTTAAAGACCTTATATTGCCTTTATGAACACCAAAATCAGAGCTGAATTCTCTGATGACTGTTTAAGCACTGATATTTTGTATCGTTGCTTGGCAATGGCACCCCTCTCCAGTACTCTTGCCTTGAAAATCTTATGGACAGAGGATCCTGGCAGGCTGTAGTCCATGGGGTCACTAAGAGTCGGACACAAGTGAATGAATTCACTTTCACCTTTCACTTTCACACACTGGAGAAGGAAATGGTAACCCACTCCAGTGTTCCTGCCTGGAGAATCCCAGGGACGGGGAGCCTGGTGGGCTGCCGTCTATGGGGTCACACAGAGTTGGACATGACTGAAGTGACTTAGCAGTAGTAGCAGCAGCAGCTTGTGACATGGTCTTCATGTTTAAGATGCCAAAGTTAGTACATGTGTCACTTGTTGAGTGGAGGAACACTCAACACTATCCAGAGATAGAATGTACATTTGCTCTGCAATAGAATCAGTTTCTCAAAGCAACACAAAAACAGTTTTGTTTTTTTAAAATTCTGCCCATGCACTTTGGAAAGTACTAGGATATGACTGCAGAATTCTGAGCCACAAGGAAGAGGTATGTTCATTCTGAAAAAAATCTAAGTGTACATATGACTCATTTTGACCCTACTCAACTCTGTGTGATCCTTCTGAAGTCAAAAATGTCTATTTTTTTTTTAATAGAATGAATTTCATTCTAAGGAAAGATGTTCCTACCAGGATATTGCTGAGATGGTGCTTAGGTCAACCACAGAATGATTTATGTCCACACTGTGGAAAATCATCCTCCATTGAATTATCAATCACACTTGATATGATACTAAATATGTGGAATCCGTTCACCATCTGATAGGTATTGCACAGTCCAGTATTGGATTTGAAATCTTAAGCACACATATGAAGTTTCATCTGCATCTGATATGTTGATAGATGTAACTTTTAACTGGGGTTGGGATCTATTTTGACTATTCTTACTTTGATTCTTTTGGGCCTTTTGCTTGTATCACTTATATTCTTCTCTTTAAAGAATGCACATAGATAATATAACTAATGCTTTTCATGCATCTCTTTTGCTTCTGCAGGAGGGATTTTTGAAACTGTGGAAAATGAACCTGTTAACGTTGAAGAACTAGCGTTCAAGTTTGCAGTCACCAGCATTAACAGAAATCGAACCCTGATGCCTAACACCACATTAACCTACGATATCCAGAAAATTAACCTTTTTGATAGTTTTGAAGCCTCCCGGAGGGTAACTATTTCACACTTTTAAAGCTTCTTTGGGTGATGTTTCTGCTCCACAAGTCACCTTCTCTTTGCTACCTGCCCTTTTGCATAGTGGACATCCCTGTGCCAAGGGTTTGTCAGCGATCTCGGCCCAGCACCATCTGAACCCTCTTAATGGACGTTGCCTAGTTCCATTTTCTGGGCCTTTCTGATCAGCTTGCCCTTTAGTGCCCTCCACTCTATGATTAACTGGCTCAGCTGTGAATAGAAATTGTCAAGCTTGTTCTGTTTTTCCTTCCTGAGACTGAGATACCACCATGAAACTGTACAGTGCAGTCAAATAAAACTTTGTGGAAGGTCATACCTATCGAGCATGTGGAAATGCCCACAACACACAGACTTCACAACCTGAATTCTAAGAGGCCATGTGCCATTGGGTTTACCTAGCATCCTCTCAAATATTACTTTATTCCCTTTCCACAAGATCAGAGAAATGTGAAGATTATAAATATTGAATCATTATGTTTTACACCTGAAACTAATATAATATTTTATGTCAATTTTTAAAAAAGGGAAAAATAGGAAAAAAAAATAATGGAACTGTGTAATAAATAAATAAAGCAGGGAAATTTATGGGTTCAAAGAAAATCTTTGGTGTCTGAACAGAAGACAACTTCCTAGAAAATGATCTAATTTGCATGTAGGCTGCAAGTTTTGTCTCATGGAAAGAGTCTTTGATGTGGGACTTATTTACAAATCCTCCAAACATTTCCAAGATGACCCTTTCAAGCCACATTTGACGTACTTGAAGATAGACCCTAACTAGAGAGTTGTTGGGTTTCCCTATAGGTATTCGTTCGTCTGGGAATATCACCCCAGAATATGAGGGGCTCTTTCTCTTTTAGAGGAAAGCTATGCCCATCAAAGACACAGAAGTAGGGACTTTTCTGGTGGTACAGTGGTGAAGACTTTGCCTTCCAGTGCAGAAGAAGGCGATGGCACCCCACTTCAGTACTCTTGCCTGGAAAATCCCATGGACAGAGGAGCCTGGTAGGCTGCGGTTCACAGGGTCGTGAAGAGTCAGACACAACTGAATGACTTCCCTTTCACTTTTCACTTTCATGTGTTGGAGAAGGAAACGGCAACCCACGCCAGTGTTCTTGCCTAGAGAATCCCAGGGATGGAGGAGTCTGGTGGGCTGCCGTCTCTGGGGTCACACAGAGTCGACACGACTGAAGTGACTTAGCAGCAGCAGCAGCAGGGGGTTCAAGTTTCATCCTTAGTTGGGGAACTAAGATTTCACAAGCCTCACAGTCAAAAAGCCAAAACAAAAAACAGAAGCAATACTGTAACAAATTCAATAAAGACTAAAAAGAGTCCACATTAAAAAAAAAAAAATCTTGCAAACACATACAGTTAAGTGGAATACAATGAATACCATGTTCACACTAATTTCCAAGTAACTAAACATGGGTTATTTCCACTTAGAGTTAACCTCATTAGGACTGCAGGGTGTGTTCACTTAATATGCTCTTCTGCCAAATTCTTGTGTCCTTTCAAAAAAAAAAAAAATGAAATTTGCTTTCCTAGGAGTACAGATGAAAATTGAATAGTATAGTGGTTTTCTTCAAAAATCTATAGCATCATCAGTATAAGAATATTTCCCTTTTTAAAGATCAATAAAGTTGTAGATACTATATAGGTCAGAGCTGTCTGTGAACAAATAATAAAACTTTGTGTTTACACAGAACTTTAAAGTGTATAAGCATCTTCACATAAATCATCTCTACGAGTTAGATGTCTCTCTATCCCTTCCTCTCTGTATCTCCTCTCTCTGTCTCTCTCAGACACACATGCTCACATACACACTCATGCAAAACACTGTTGAATAAATATCCCCAGAAAGCCAGCCACACTTAACAATAATACTTCAACCCACATAAAATCCAAAACATTTTTGCGACCTGAAGTACCTGCCATATTTATAAATTTAACACCCCCAAAGCTTCTTAAAACTGGTAATTTTCTGGCAAACAGAATTCAAAAGGATTTTCTTTCAAGTAATATTAGAATTCCCAAGCTAAATATTAGCAGAAATCTCAATTCACTGCCAATGCTAGACAAAACAAGAGTTCTTATACTCTCATGCCTTCACTTTTTCTTGCTAACCAGTGAAAGCACATCCAGAAAATTAGCATCTGAGGACAATTTTCACCTATAGCATTAGAAAACTATGCTTTTATATCTCATGTGATAATTCAGTAATCACAAAGATAATTCAGTGTCACAAAGTTTCTTGTGAATGATTGCGTATACTAGCTCTCCCACAGATATGTAAAATATGATTCTCAAAATTGTATGTATTAATTTTTCTCTTTAAATCAAGTCAGATAAACTTAACAAGGCCATATATTTTTTCTACTTATCTTTTACTTGTGAAATGGCATTATTAGAAAAATCAATACAATTTCATTTATACATGTTGCTATTATTTAATTCATATATTCAACTATTGTTTCTCAGCAGTTCCAAATTCTTTAAACTAGCATTAATATATAAATTTGAATGTTTTTACACTTATGTTAATGCCAGAATATATCTATGATAGGGCTTCCCTGGTGGCTCATACAGTAAAGAATCTGCCTACAATGCAGGAGTCCCAGGTCCAATCCATGGGTCAGAAAGATCCCTGGAGAAGGGAATGGCAACCCACTCCAGTATTCTTGCCTGGAGAATTCCGTGGATGGAGGACCCTAAAGGGCTATAGTCCATGGGGTCACAAAGAGTCAAGCACAACTGAGTGACTAACACTTTTATTTTATGAGGTTATAGACGATAATCTGTCCCAACCTCTCTTGAAGAGAATTTGGTTTATATACATCAAGAAACTTAAAAATATAAATAGCGTTTAATTATAACTGAAAATCTACTCTAAGAAAGTAATGTAAAAGTTAGAGAAAATATAAGAAGTACAATAAGTGCTTATAATATTACTTATAATAACCAAAATTAGGAGCAACTTAATTCAGTACCATATGTTCAGTCACTCAGTCAGTCATGTCTGACTGTTTGCAACCCCATGGACTATGGCTCACCAGGCTTTTTTGTCCATGGAACTTTCCAGCCAAGAATACAGGAGTGGGTTGCCATTCTCTTCTCTAGAGGATCTTCTCAACCCAGGGATCTAACCCAGGTTCCACACTGCAGGCGGATTCTTCACCATCTGAGCCACCAGGGAAGCTCCATTCTGCATCATTAGTCAGTTCAGTCACTCAGTCATGTCCTACTCTTTGCAACATAGGATTAGTTAAATAAGTAATGACACTCGGCATTATGGACTAGACTATTCTATGCCATTAAAAATATTACTTTTGCAGAATTTATAATGACTTGAGGATAAGAGTGTGCTTTTAGTGTTAAACTTAGTGTTGAATATAGAAAACAATGTATCAAACTGTATCTATATTATGTTCAATTTTTAGATAAATTGGAATACCAAAATATTAGATTGGCCAAAAAGTTCATTTGGATTTTCCTACAAGCTCCTACAGAAAAACCCAAACAAATTTTTTATCCAACTCAATGTGAACTGATATTATTCTAACTGATGGAATGTCGGGCTGTTTTTACTTTCTTATAATTTTCAATATTCTAAATTATCTTGAGTATATATAATCTTAAAATGCAAAAAATAATGTTAAAATTAATTTTTATGATCATATCTACTTTATTTTGTTCAGCTATATGTTGGCTAATGTTGATGTAGAAATGGGCCCGTCCGTGAGCTGGGTCCCTGGACTCTGGTCAATTCTACCATTATCCAGAGACCCTGACTCACTGCACTGCCTGTGAAGTTAGTGAAAAGGTGAAAAGTGAAAGTTGCTCAGTTGTGTCCAACACTTTGCAACGCCCTGGGCTATACTGTCCACAGAATTCTCCCAGCCAGAATACTGGAGTGACAATTTCTCAATAGCCTGCACCTCTTTTCTGAATTTTGGGAAGGACTGGAACTAAAGTACTCTGCAGCCACCCAGAGAGGCTTCTGATTCAGTGACCACGTTAGTTATCTTTACTGCCACATTGTCACATGACAGAACTGAATTCATGACATGCACTTGGCAAATAGCTTATAGTCACTCTGAGTGCTTCTGGGTGGCATCACACCAAGCAAGAGATTTAAACTCCATATGACTAAAAGTAATGAAGTGAGACCAGCAACTCATTTTTGTTTGCAGGGCATTGGCCCAGTGATGTGTTGCTAATCATTTCAACATTTACATCTCTAGTATTTAGTATCTCAGGGATGTTGGAAATTGGATTAAGCATGTTTCCTCAACATACAGATGGAGTGGAGGAAAGGTTCCAATAGTGAAAATAAGAAGGAAGCATGAAAGGGGGAATAAAATTCACAGAGCTCTCTCTCTCTCTCTCCCTTCCCCCCCTTCCCCTCTCCACTCTCCCCTTGTCTGTGGGCGTCAGCATGTGATCAGCTGGCGCTTGGTGTGGCTGCTCTCTTTGGTCCTTCCCATAGCTCCTCCGTCAGTGCTGTGCAGTCTATTTGCAATGCTCTCGAGGTTCCACATATACAGACTCGCTGGAAACACCCCTCCGTGGACAACAGAGACCGTTTTACATCAACCTCTACCCCGATTATGCGGCTATCAGCAGGGCAGTCTTGGATCTGGTCCTCTACTACAACTGGAAGACGGTGACCGTGGTGTATGAAGATAGCACAGGTATGGGACTCACACAAGCCCTCACCTGGCCATGTGTGGTTGGCATAAAGGGAGCCAGAGTATTCTCTAGGCATTGACTGATCAGACAGAGTGCATGAAGATGGTTTTTTATGTGAAGCTAATTGAGTATTCTAGTTTGGATGCCCCATGTGTAGCTGGCGCCTATCAACTCCTCGAAGGGTTGATCCTTTCTGATGACCCTTTCATAATCAAACTTAAGGGCACTTAAAAAAAAAAAAAAAGAAATATCACCTTATTGACAAAGGTTGTAATCTAATCTGAGTAGTAAAGGTGCAATTTAACATATCCAGCTCCATTAAGAACATGACCACGGCTCCATTGTTAAATAAAACAGAGAAAGTTTGGAAATGACCACTTCAAAGTATGATTCCAATTCAATAAGTAGCTATGTAAATGTCCTGAAAAGTTTCTAAGGTAGGTAAAGCAACTGTACTTCAATAAAAATTAATAAAAAATTAAGTATATCAACAGAAGAATCCAGTTGGAGGTTGTATTGATAGATCTGATCATTTCGTGGGGAAAGGACTAGGAACCCTAGTAATGAGTCCTTAATGAAGCTTGCTTTGTTTCACCTGCTAACTTTAAGGTGAAGGACAGACACATGCTGAGCACCTCACTAGACATTTCTCTGACCTTACCCAGTTGGAAGTTTCTTTCATTGGTACCTTCCCCCCTTGCCTTCTGTTTATATTTTGAGGTTTGTTGGAGTTAAAGACCCCTTTCATGCAGTTTAAATTCTGCCAGTAACAGAAAAGTCCAAGTCCTTCTAATTTAAAGCTATTCACCATCTAACTATTCTCATCTTCATTAACCCAAGTACTAACTGAGCTACATCCTCAGTTCTCTCACATCATTTCTTAAATACCCCCAAGTCCATCCCAAATCTTTCTTTCTGAGGCTGGCCCCTCACTTTGGAAGCTCCCAGGTGGTAAGTTCCCCCACACTCCATGATCACACTCAACTCCCCTTTCTTTCTAAAGCTCTCTGAGACCACACTGGGAGTTAACAGCATTATACATATAAGCATTATATTACATGCTCTCATGACCCATTTAAATGCTTATGAGACTAGACATTCCAAAAAGTTGGAATTTTATCTTATTTATTTTTAAAATCTGGTACCTACCACTATATGCCTAGTCCTGGCATATAGAGAAGTGCTTAGTAATTATTTGTGGAAGGAATAATACTATTTTCTTTCTGGAATTTTTTTCAAGAATCAAAATTATCTCTTACCTTAATCTATACATTTGGTTAATAAAATCATCAGCAAAAATTAACAAAACCAAACATTTCTAAACTTTTTAATAGTATCTCACTTTTTCACCCTTTCTCACCAGATACTAGCATTTATGGATACTGTTCCTCAGAAAATGAACAAGGAGCCTCCTCTATTTGGCACTAAACTCGGTTTCCATTTTCAGCTGTCAGATAAAAGTGACTTTTGTGGTTGGAAATATGCATTTATGTATTTTCTCATACCTCATCTCATTTTAGAAAGAAGTAAACTAGTTGACTGTATATATAATTTATAAATACCAAATTCAAAACAGTCCTGATAGGAAGGATAAGCCACAGCCAGTGGCAGTGGCTTCTTAGAGCGTCACCTGCTTGCTGTGAAGGAAGAAAATATATTAACAAATGAACTCCATATGTATACTTAAAAAGCCTTATGGTATACATTATATTGTATACTGGTATAGTAAGACCTTTCCTGCTGTCTACCTTTGTACACAGAGAATTCCATGAGTTAATAACATAATGCTATGGACAGAGGAGCCTGGTGAGATGCAGTCCATGGGGTCGTGAAGAGTCAGACACAACTGAGCAACTTCACTTTCACTTTTCACTTTCATGCATTGGAGAAGGAAATGTCAACCCACTCCAGTGTTCTTGCCTGGAGAATCCCAGGGACAGGGGAGCCTGGTGGACTGCTGTCTCTGGAGTCACACAGAGTCAGACTCGACTGAGGCGACTTAGCAGCAGAAGCAGCAGTACACTCTTTAGCATAATTTTCTCTCATTATTTCTACCATTTCCAGCAAAACAGGACCATCTAAAAGGAAAACAAATCAATGAATAATATTGAGGCAGCTGGATTTAATTTAACTAAAGGTGTGGGCATAACTTGTAGACTGCAAATTGTATTGAGAAAAACTATAATTTGCAAAAGAATAATATAAAAGTTGATATCTTAACCACCCTTTCGACTTCAAGTGAGTTCCCAGAACTGCAGCCATTTTGCATTGAGGGAATTTGAACTATCATTTCTACTACCTTTAAAAAGAAACTGAAATCTCTTCATTCCTGTTGAGTTCACCTGAGCACAGTTGCTCATTAAATACTTATTAAAATTGAAAAATCCAAAATGAGTATGTGTTTGCCCATTAAGTTAGAGATGATTCATGGTAAAATGATTTTGCTCACAAAGACATTAAAAATGTAAATGAATAATCAATTGAGCCATTAAATTGGAACCTAGAGAGTAAACAGGTCAACTGAGATAATAAGAGCGGACATCTTTCGACTCTGAGTGGGTCTAATACTGCTTGACTCAGGGATTTGGTTGCCATAATTATCAAGCCGTAAAAAGGAGAAAACTTACTAAACCTGAAGGAAAAGAAAGGACTTAGGTGTGCTCAGCACCCGCCCTTAAGTACCCATTAAAGAGAGCACTTTATTGGGATTTGTTTAGGAGTTTGTTAAATAGCTTGAAGCCAGCGCAGATGTCTATGGGACTAAATGGCCCATGATTTCCATTGAAGTCAATGGGAACACTGTGCGTGTCTCTGAGGACAAAGTCCAAATCACTATATACTAACAGGCAGAATTCTGTCCTCTAGAAGAGCAAGTGTAGAGAGACCCCAGAGAACAGTTATGGGGAGTGAAGTTTTGCCTCGCTTCCTCTCTCTCTGTTGCCGGGATGTGCTTCCTATCGGTCACCTACTTCTCCCTGACTCCCACACTTACCCTAGACAATGGGAAACGGCTGCTCATTGGTCATCCCCTCTGTTTCATTAGACCCCTGGGAGAAGCCTGGCTCCCTCCCATCCCTCCACATGCATCAAAAAGAGCTGAGAAGCTGAGCACCAAATGCAGTGCGGAGAATATCCAGCAGTTTCTGCTTTCTTACGGCCAATGTTAGTGAAATGTAAGCACTGTCAGTTCTGTAGAACAAGGGCCTGCAAACTCTTTTCTCAAAGGGGCTAGATGTTAATACTCTATAGTTCAGGTTTTGTGAGCCATAGTACCTTGGTCTCAACTATTCTGCTGATGTAGCAAGAAAACAGTCACAGACAGTATGGAAATAGACAAGTATAGTGTGTTCTAATAAACCTTTGGGATTCCCTAATAGCTCAGTTGGTAAAGAATCCGCCTGCAATGAAGGAGACCCCAGTTCAATTCCTGGGTCAGGAAGATCCACTGGAGAAGAATTAGGCTACCCACTCCAGTATTCTTGGGTTTCCTTTGTGGCTCAGCTGGTAAAGAATCCGTCTGCAATGTGGGAGACCTGGGTTCAATCCCTGGGTTGGGAAAATCCCCTGGAGAAGGAAAAGGCTACCCACTCCAGTATTCTGGCCTGGAGAATTTCAGAGACTGTAAAATCCATGGGGTTGCAAAGAGTTGGACACACCTGAGCGATTTGCACTGCACTAATAAACCTTTATTTACAACAAATAAGGAAGCCAGTGTGGTTGGATTACAGTGAGAGGGAAGATGCGACTCTGTCACACTTGTGTGCCTTCAAGATCGTGGAGGGCTTTGTAGATTATTGGAATAAGCTTCGGTTCCTCATGAAATGGGCAACCATTGCAGAGTTTTCAGAAGAGGAGTGACATGATCAAATTTATATCATAAAAAGATCATGCTGGCCTTTGTATAATAAAATGACATAGAGAGGCAAGCATAAAATCGGTGGCTCCTACTGAAGTCAAGGCCAGAGATGAAAGTGATACCAGTAGAGGAGTGAGGAATGGTCAGAGAGTGGAAGTATTTTGATGCTGAGCTAGCATAATGCTCTGAGGGAGTGTAGGCTGGATGAGAGAAACAGAGGAGTCAAAGATAACTAAGCTTTCAGCCTGAGCCAAAGGATGGAGTCACCTTTGCCTGAGATGAGAAAAGGTATATATACATGGCCATAGTTTGGAGAAATAAGGATATCAGCTAAGAGTTCAGTCATAGATCTGTTCTTTGATTTTGCAATGTCTAATAGACCTCCACATGTAGCTGAGGAGTAGGCAGTTAATATATGAATCTGGAATTCAGGAATATAGTGGACACTGGGATACAAACTCAAGGGTCCTCAGGATATTAATGGAACTAGATGAGGCCATCAGCTAAGTCAGTTCCATCCAGATATGTTCATAAAACATAGGACTTAAGATTTTATTTTTATCCATCATTACCTTTTTCAACACATCAGACCATGAACTTTATAAAATGCAGCTTACAATAAAGAAGTATTATCTGTCACTTACATAAAACATAGTCTCAAAGTTTTACAATGAGGATTCATTTGAAATAATCTAACATATATAAAAATGTCAGTGATTGAAAAAACAGTGAACCAGAAAGAAAACCCAAGAAAAATGACAACCACAAAAATTACAAAAAAACAAAAGTCTCGAAGTGCTGACATTGCCATGCACTATCCTAGTTATTGAATGTAATGAACTCATTTAAAATGCTCAACCACCCTGTAACTAAGTGCAATAGCTACTCTTTGGCTATATTTAAACAGTGACTTGGGTTTGTTATGCCTGTGATATTTTCCTTCATTTCCCCAAAGAAAATAGAAATATATTGTATAGAAGTAAGAACCTACAAAGGTCTAAAATTTGGACTTGAAGAAAATTAAACATTTTGACACAGGTGGTCAAGCCAAAAAATAAACAATCAGTACCAAGTAAAGGAATAAGTGAATTTTTCACCTTAGCAACCATAATTTACATCTCTGTGTTGTTATGATCACCTGTGCTAGCCAAACCACCCTGCTACACACCCTCCTACAATCCTACCTGAAGTAGCTGGAGAATGGACAATCCTGGGCACTCAGTACCAACACAATAATATATTACAGTTCTTCTCCTTCTTCCCTTACTCTTTCTACCCCTTCTGTTTACCCACTCTAATCCTCTGACCAGAACTCTTCAAAATTTCAGCTCAGGAAACCAATCTTTAGATATTTCATGGTGACATTATTTTTAGCTACCATTGATATTAGCCAGAATTCAGGACCAAAACATACTGGTGAAGCTAAGTAGCACATAGTTAATCTCGAATATTTTGACTAGATTCTTCTATGCGGCTCTTTTCCATTAAGAGACACAAATTTTCTTTTGGTAGTCTTTAGCTTTTTTGATCCCCTTTTGAAAAACCATACATACGAATATCTGCACTTAAAAGTGCTGTATTTCCCCAGGTAATTCACTTACTTACCCATCTCCATTTCTCAGTCTGGTTTTTTCCTCCCCTCTGGAGAGTATATAGATCCCCTTAAGAATCCTATTAGATTTGGATGTATTAATATACTAACATGTTTGTGAAATGCCATTTTGCATGTTTCCAAGTTCACATGAAAATGAAATTATATTTAAAATGTGTGATCTTATCTTTGGGTCCCATCACATTCATTTTTATGGCATCAAATCCACTGATGTGGTACATATAAATGAACAGGGAATTGGATTAAGACTCCAGAAAACCTAGGTACCTTTCCTTTGAACTGCTGCTCATTAAATATAACTGGAGCTGTCCAAAAATGGATTGAGCTGCAAAAAGTGAGGTAGAGAATTTCCCAAACTAATAGGTGTTCAGCAGCAGCTGTGTAGAGGGGATCCATGCATCAAGGAGGGGTTTGACCTTTAAGGTCTCTTGCAATGCGTGGCATCTGTGACTCATTTTCAGGGCCAATTCAAACAATTAACCTCACTCTACCTCACTTTCCTTACTGTGAAATAGCACTGACACCTAATCACCGCAGAGGTATCTTCTGAGGTTTACTGAGCTATTTATAAGACATGTAGGATACTTCATAAGAAGGGGCAATGCAAATAGCAAATTTTATTATTATTTAAGGAGAAGGCAGGGGAATTTTTAAACTTCCACTGGAAATAGCAGGTTCTTTTTTTCTCCTCCATATGCTCCACCTGTTCCCAGAGTTGATGTGCATGCAAATCAGCATTTTTCTGTGTCATGTCTGAGTACACAGAGCAGATAGATGGCCCAAGAAAGTGTTTAGAATTGGCCACTTGGACACTTTTGAAACTTATCTCTATGTGCAGAGCCCAGCTCAAACTCATAGGGAATAAACAGGCTCCTTGCTCTCAAGCAAACACTTTTCAAAACCACAGGTGCAGTTTACCATCATTGCATTGCTGGAGGTGGGAGTGGAGGAGGAGGCTCATGTTTTGTCTTTTTCTTGGGAAAGATTTGAACTTAGAAAAAAATGGCAAGAAATACACAATGAACTCCTGTACCTCCTACATCTAAGTTTAGCAGCTGTCATCATTTGCCCTGGGCTTCCCTGGTAGCTCAGATGGTAAGACATCCGCCCGCAATGCGGGAGACCTGGGTTTGATCCCTGGGTCAGGAAGATCCCCTGGAGAAGGAAATGGCAACCCACTCCAGTACTCTTGCCTGGAAAATTCCACATCCATGGATGGAGCAGCCTGGTTGGCTACAGTCCATGGGATCACAAAGAGTCGGACACGACTGAGCAACTTCACTTCACCTCATCATTTGCCCACATTTGATTTAATATTCTACAGGGTCTCCCAGTGCAAACACAGCAACAACAAGTAGCAGTGTTGTTAAACTATTTGAAAGTAAGTGGCAGACAGCATGACTATTTTACTTCTAAATAAATTAGTGTATATTTCCTAAGACCAAGCATCTTCCATTTTTATAACCACTACAATGATCAAATACAGGAAAATTAACATTGATACAATTTTTATACATCAATATCAGTATTAATATCAATATAGATATATGATATACCAGTTTCTCTAATTATCCCAATTGCATTTTTAAAAAATTCAGGATCTCTCATTGCATTTATTTGTCATGTCCTTTTAGTCCCCTTTGGTCTAAAGCTACTTGACTTTTCCTTGTCTTTCATGACTTTAACATTTTTGAAGAGTCCCAGCAATTTCACTTTAGAATGTCCCTCAGTTAGGTTTGTTTGGTTGCCTCCATTTCTGCATTTTTAAGGTTTTTGGAGCGTCCCCAGGCTTCCTGGGTGGCTCAGTGGTAAAGAATCCTCCTGCAGTGCAGGAGACACCAATTCGATTCCTGGGTTAGGCATATCCCCTGGAGAAGGAAATGGCAAGCCACTCCAGTATTCTTGCCTGGGAAATCCCATGGACAGAGGAGCCTGGCAGGCTACAGTCCATTGGGTCACAAAGAGTCAGACATAACAGAGTGACTTAACAATGACAAACTATGGCAGTGGGCTAGAAAACCCATCATCATTGCCAGGTTTGCCTGCACCCTTACCATTCTCTCCTGGAAGCACTGGCTGACGGGCAGGGCTGCCATCCACACACAGGAGGACCATTAGCAAAAAGGAAGTGAAGTGAAAAGTTAACTCATGTCCAGCTCTTTCCGACCCCATGGACTATACAATCCATGGAATTCTCCCAGCCAGAATACTAGAGTTGGTAGTTGTTCCCTTCTCCAGGGGAACTTACCAACCAAGGAAAAAACTGAGGCCTCCTGCATTACAAGTGGCTTCTTTACCAACTGCACTATCAGGGTAGCCCAGCAAAATCAGGAGTAGTGTCCAAATCAATGGAGAAGGCAATGGCACCCCACTCCAGTACTCTTGCCTGGAAAATCGCATGGACGGAGGAGCCTGGTAGGGAAGTCCACGGGGTCGCAAAGAGTCAGACAGGACTGGGCGACTTCACTTTCACTTTTCACTTTCCTGCATTGAAGAAGAAAATGACAACCCACTCCAGTGTTCTTGCCTGGAGAATCCCAGGCAAAGGGGACCCTGGTGGGCTGCCATCTATGGGGTCGCACACAGTTGGACACGGCTGAAGCGACCTAGCAGCAGCAGTCCAAATCAATTGTCTTTCCCTGAAGTAATGACTAGTTTAAAAACAAGTTTTAAATTCTTTACAATGAAATGTAAACGATTAATGGATTGCTGCAAAATGCAAACAAAAGGGAAGGCTTTCTCTAAATCTTTGTCTCCTGTGAACTGAAAAAGCCTTTCGAATTGTAAATTCTGCTATTTGTTAATGAGGGCAGAAAGGTTGTTTTTTCCTTTTTTTGAAAGCAAACAATTGCTTTGGAAGAGAAATGTAAACCTCCCCTTCCTTGCTCTTTATTCTTTCTACATCTTGGGTCTGTAATCTTTAAATCTGCTGATGCTCTCTTTCCTGAGGCAAATTCACCTGTATAAGGACAAAATGAGTAAATTAGGGGTTAGCAGTGAGTTACTCCAAAACATAAATTTAGTCCAATTAAAAGCTAGTCTTTTGTACTGAGTTCTCCTTTCTCTTCTATTGGTATTAAAAATTTTCTTTTATGAAACAATTGTGGAAGCTCACAATTACTTTTTTGGAGGAGGGAGCCTGTTTATTAATGGATTCATTTGCCAAATAAAGGCTGAATGTTTTATGCTGGTCTAAAGTTCTTTCTTTCTATTTATTTACACAGATATTTATTTATATAGTTAGTCATTCAGTCAGTGAAATATTTGATCTTAAATTTCATAGTCAGTTCAGTTCAGTTTGGTTGCTCAGTCGTGTCCGACTCTTTGCGACCCCATGAATTGTATCACGCCAGGCCTTCCTGTCCATTACCAACTCCTGGAGTTCACTCAAACTCATGTCCATCAGTGCCATCCAGCCATCTCATCCTCTGTTGTCCCCTTCTCCTCCTGCCTCCAATCCCTCTCAGCATCAGTCTTTTCCAATGAGTCAACTCTTCTTCCAGTGCTTTAGCCAATGAGGTGGCCAAAGTACTGAAGATTCAGCTTTAGCATCAATCCTTCCACAGAACACCCAGGACTGATCTCCTTTAGAATGGACTGGTTGAATCTCCTCGCAGTCCAAGGGACTCTCAAGAGTCTTCTCCAACACCACAGTTCAAAAGCATCAGTTCTTCGGTGCTCAGCTTTCTTCATAGTCCAACTCTCACATCCATACATGACTACTGGAAAAACCATAGCCTTGACTAGATGGACCTTTGTTGGCAAAGTAATGTCTTTGCTTTTGAATATGCTATCTAGGTTGCTCATCACTTTCCTTCCAAGAAGTAAACATCTTTTAATTTCATTGCTGCAGTC
>SJYC01144946.1:0-57656 GCA_006408675.1 Madoqua kirkii | reverse complement strand
AACATGTATGCAACATGTTATAAAGGACTGTTTCTCTTCATAAATTTTAAAATACTATTATGAATTGATTTATAAAAGCAAGAAATGAACAAAAGGGAAAAAAAGTCCAAGAATGAAGAAATAAAAATTAATACAACTATGAACTACTACTTAAAAATAATTTGGTTGATTTTTAAATAATAATATATAATATTTTATCTGCATATCCAGATTTCAAAAGTTCTAAAAACTGCCCTTTATAAACTCATGTGGCAACAAAAGGTAACCTGATCTGGGCATGCTGGCAGCAAACTAGTGGTAACTGACTTGAAAGGGTCCTTTTCTGTGCCTCTTAGTGAGAATCACACGATTTGGGCTGCCTGAATATCCGTGGCTTTAAAAAATTTTAAGTGCTTCGTCAGACTCTGCTTGGATTGCTATAGAATAAAAGTCATTTGCATCATGTTATCCTTCTAAATCAGAAAAATTATGAATTTCAAAACCCCTCTGTCCAAAAATTTTTGGATGAAGAATTGCGGACCTGTATTTAATTTGATGCTACAGAGAACCAAAGTCACTCACAAATTCCCAATGAAGTCATAAATTGGTTTCTTTTGTGAATGGGATAGTAAAATATGAATATAGATATAGAGATTTATCAAAAGCCATAAAAGTGTGCATGCCCTTTAACCAGAAATCTCCAGGAATTTATCATGGCTAAGTTATTGGGAAAATGATGAAAGACTCAAGCATTAGTAAGTCCAACACAGGTGACAGATAACTGAAAAGTCCCAAATGTTCAGTGACAGAAGACTGGTGGGATTGCACAAGGCTCTAACCACACCTCACACAACTGTGCCACTTTCAGAGTGATACTGTGCAGTAACACTCATTCATGTTGAAGATGCCCTCGATATTTGCTAGGTAGAAATACCAGGCTGTAAAAATAATATGACATTGTCTAATTTCTCTAAAAATTATTCCTCTCTGGATGGCAGAATTGCAGGTGATTCTAATTTTCTTTTTATAACTGTGCTTGTCTATGATGAAAATGTGTTACTACTTACAATAATAAAACTTTCAAATGTCATTTAAACATATTATTAAGAGTTTGTCAATACATCTTAGTTTCAAGTTTTATATATATTATTAATATGTGTGAGGAAAATATAATATTCTTCATATTTATAGGAATTAATTATAATGACTTGGTATATTTGAAAACAGTATCATAACACATAGCCTAGTTTTCAAATAGCGTGTTTTTCCTTAAACCTTTATTGTATTGTTGATATTTTAATGTGTATTATTAAAATTTGTTGTGGAGAATTGAAAATATAAACCATATTGTCAAGGAAAGCATGTTCAGAATTTTAGAAAATATACCCTGAGAGTTTATTGGCAGCATTCAAATTCTGACCCATGGAGAGAGAACAGTAAGCTAACCATCTCAAATAGTGGGATATCAATTGAGAATGTGTAGTTTCTTTGTTTCAGTCATCAGAAACAATTTGCTATTCTCAGAAATATATTTTGAAATTATAATCTTTATCCTGAAATGCTCCTTGTAACAATACAAATAAATGAGAAAGCTGTGTGCTCTTTCAGGAAAGTGATTTGCCTTCTGCATTGCCGTGAGTGGTGATAACATGATGATGTGCCATTCTACTGCTTGGCATGGGATAAACAGCCAGACCCAGCAGTATATCTACAGAGAAGAGAGTTCTGTGTTTAAAGTGCTAATTTCAGGGCTTCTTATAGTTCCTACAATATGCATTTGAAATTTGGTGCTGACTCTGAATACTTTATTCCAGTTTGTTAGACTATTTCTGCAATATATGTACAATTAAATTATATGACATTAAAATAGTGTTATCTGTCACTTATTTACTGAAAGAAACAACTCTTTATTTTTCAGAGCTTCCATATGGCTGGGAAAAAATCGATGATCCCATATATGGCACTTATTATGTTGAGTAAGTCTCTAAGTTTGATACTAACTTGTTATTAATGTGTTGTGAATTGTGTTAGTATTCCACGTATTGTGCATGTGTGGCTAACGGTCCTTTTATTCCCCTTTCATCTTACTTTGAAGTACACACAAAGACTCTAGCAGCACTAGCTAGCTGTCTCTTGCCTCTCCAGCTGGCTAATTTGTCATACTTTCCCTTTGACTCATGATTCTGAAACACCAATTGGAAAAGTGTCTTTCACACTGTCCTCTAAATGAGGGATAATTAAAGATATCAAAGTAAATGCCCTTCATTTTGCAATCAGAATGTGGGGAGCTGACTAGTTGTGCAATAGAGATGTTCTATTAGACCAGATTTCAAAGTCAGTTAAATGAAGCAACCATATTTTTCAGCTGAAGGATGAAATAAAATTTAGATTTCTTTGTCTTTTAAGGCCTCATTTTAAATCAGGAGGGTTTTTCTGTAAATTGGACTTTTATCTATTGGAGGTTGCAGCATAATGAGTTACCACTCTATGTATCGTTTTATTCAGGATAAAGCCCCTATTACGGATTCAATTATATACACATCTTTCCTTAGGAAAATCAAGTAATATTCAATAACTCTCAGTAGTTATATACATGAGTTACTTTTTCCAGAACCCCTTTTCTGATAGATAGTTTTTTTTTTAATTTTACTTATTGCATCATGTTGTTAATGTTATTTGGGTGAATAACAAAACCTACATACCCCAGAAACACAGAGGCTGAAACACTGAAGATGTTCGCCCTCTCCGTCAAGATCTAAATCTGTTTCCTCCAATCATATTCTGTTAACAATAATAATCTAGATGGTAGATGGTTACAAACTAATGACATCATTGCTAAATTGTTTTTATAGCCATAGTCAAACCGTTACTCGGAGAAGGCAATGGCACCTCACTCCAGTGCTCTTGCCTGGAAAATCCCTTAGACGGAGGAGCCTGTTAGGCTGCAATCCATGGGGTCGCTGAGAGTTGGACATGACTCAGTCATTTCACTTTGACTTTTCACTTTCATGCATTGGAGAAGGAAATGGCAACCCACTCCAGTGTTCTTGCCTGGAGAATCCCAGGGACGGCGGAGCCTGGTGGGCTGCCATCTATGGGGTCACACAGAGTCGGACAAGACTGAAGCGACTTAGGAGCAGCAGCAGGAGCAAACCGTTACTGAGCTTTTACTAAATGTCAAGCCCTTCTCTCCACTGGGGAGGTGCTGATGGGGACAGCCTGTGTGCTCATGCCCTTGAGCATCTCCTTCATGAACACTTGTCTTGAGCTATCATCTCGAGTGAATTTTGGCACCACAGTCATTTCCAGTGAAGGTGAATTTACTTCATTTGCCAAATGCAGTTTTCTAACATAGTATCTAAGGTCATGTAGACACTCAATAGATGCAAAAATTAAGTAAATACTTGGCTGCTACTGCTAAGTCACTTCAGTCATGTCCGACTCTGTGAGACCCCATAGATGGCAACCCACCAGGCTCCGCCATCTCTGGGATTCTCCAGGCAAGAACATTGGAGTGGGTTGCCATTTCCTTCTCCAATGCAGGAAAGTGAAAAGTGAAAATGAACTCACTCAGTCGTCTTCGACTCTTCACGACCCCATGGACTGCAGCCCACCAGGCTCCTCCGTCCATGGGATTTTCCAGGCAAGAGTACTGGAGTGGGGTACCATCACCCTCATCACTAATTGCAAAAATAAAGGAAAATCACTTTTAGATAGTTCTAAGGCTTCTAGTCCCATTACATTGCTCATCAATTAAAATACATATAATTTTAATGATAGTATAGCTGCAACTCCTGGTTAATTTTATCAGTGTTAAAAGATTTTCAGTAAGTGTTCAGTTCAGTTTAGTCACTCAGTCGTGTCTGACTCTTTACTCTCCCATGGACTGCAGCACGCCAATAAGTGTTATCTTGTCTTAATTGTTGAATCAGACTATCCCTTGCTTAAACCTATGACATCTGAAATTCAGGGTAGCTCAATGGAAGGAAAGAGAACAGAAGTATGTGACACACCAGATCTCATCTGTAGTACACTTCCTTACACAATTTATCTAACAAGAATGCTTTCCTAAGTTTAGATATTAGGAAACTCCATAAAAAGCCATATAGCAAATATTTTAGGGGGCCAAATGGCATCTGTCACAGCTATTCAATTCTGCTGTTGTTGAAAACAACCATAGATAACACTTCAAATGAATGGGTTTTACTATATTTCAATAAAACTTTATTAGCAACAATAGCTGGACAAACTTGGCCTGGGGGGACATGATTTTCTGACCCTTAATAGACAGCTGGACAAACTTGGCCTGGGTGGACATGATTTTCTGACCTTTTCCCTGTTTGAAATCTTCCTATTCTTCTTCCATGTCTTCAACTACTTTCAAGCTGATTTCCAATGTTCGAAATAGTATTTAACTCAAACCTTCTTTCTCTGCTTAAATATCTATCAAAGAGCTGAGAGACTCACACATCAGAAAGCAATGCTTCCTACCTTCTTGATCACTGAGGTGTCTGTTCTTCATGGAAAGATCTGATGCTGGAGTTAAATTATTGAATTGGACATTAGCTATAACCCTGAAAGGAAATGGTTCTCAGTATCATTACACTTCATATGGTTTACTTTGTTTTTGCTTAAACTACATTTCTTTCCATTGGCTTCCCTGGTAGCTCAGCTGGTAAAGAATTCACCTGCAATGCAGGAGACCCCAGTTTGATTCCTGGGTTGGGAAAATCCCCTGGAGAAGGGATAGGTTACCCACTCCAGTATTCTTGGGCTTCCCTGGTGACTCAGATGGTAAAAAATCTGCTTGCAGTATGGAGACCTGGGTTTGATCCTTGGGTTGTGACAATCCCCTGAAGGAGGGCATGGAAACCCACCCATTATTCTTGCCTGGAGAATCCCTATGGACAGAGGAGCCTAGCGGGCTACCATCCATAGGGTCACAAGGAGTCAGACACAACAGCCACTAAGCACAGCACAGCACATTTCTTTCTACATTTCTCCACTTCATTTTTCATATATAATCACCAAAGTCAGAAAATTACTCATAATTTAGCTAGTTATATCTTATATAATTAGACTAACTTTTAATACTTTTAGATTTCAAGTGATTGTGAGGTCTGAAATACAGTCATCATCATTGTTGTTTAGTCACTAAGTCAGGTCCAGCTCTTTTGCAAACCTATGGATTGTAGCCTGCCAGGCTCCTCTGTCCATGGGATTCTTCAGGCAAGACAACTGGAGTGGGATTTCCTTCTCCAGGGGATCTTCCCGACCCAGGGATTGAACGCACATCTCCTGCAATGGCAGGTGAATTCTTTACCACTGAGCTACCAGGGAAGCCTCTGGGTACAATCAGAGTGAGTCTAATAGTTTAATTTCCTTCAGATTGCATCCAATTCTACTCTTTGTCGTGGCTTTTCCCCCATTACATGATTCCATAGGTATACCAATACCAAAAATTAGGCGTGTGTGTGTATCAGACCAGTAAAAAACTAAGGTAATTCAGACCTCCAGATAATTTTAAATAGAACTGTATGCCAATATTTCTTAGAAATGTCTTTTGGAAAAAAAAATCATCAAAATAATTGAAATACCTCAACTTGTAAACATTGTGTGTTTACATTATATAATGGGTTCTCTGGAGAGCTATCATTTTCGGTATTTAATTGCATACCCCATTACACAGTTAGAGGACTGGTTACAAAATAAACATTCCATCCTCCCACCAAGTGGTAAAAAAGCCTATGCAAGACTCTAGAAGTCTAACTCAGCAGTTACTCTTCAGACAGACCAACAACTAGGAGGAGAAGTTGTACAGCAGACATCAGCAGCGAATGTCAGATTGAAAGAAACCCTGTGCCTCTGGCACAGTTGCACAAACACTCATTCCTGCCAGCCACAGACAAGCCAAGAGGACTCCAGCAGTCCACAGCAGGAAAGTGTTTATACAACTTGACACTGGAAAACCTGGGCTGAATAAATTTTGACCACTATTGGTAACTTTAACTTGCCGTGTCATAATTTTATCCTGGGCAAATCCAGTTTTAAGATTACAGATTTAATATATTTAAAACTCAGAAAAAATTATCATTATTATCATGTAAGCATCATTGCCTCATGACATCTGGTCCCATCACATCATGGCAGATGGGAAAAAATGGAAACAGTGAAAGACTTTATTTTCTTGGGCTCCAAAATCACTATGGACAGTGACTGCAGCCATGAAATTAAAAGACACCTTGGGAAAAATATCGATGACAGACCTAGAGAGCATGTTTAAAAGCAGAGACATCATTTTGCCAACAAAGGTCTGTATAGCCAAAGCTATGGTTTTTCTAGTAGTTGTGTAAGGATGTGAGAGTTGTACCATAAAGAAGGCTGAGCGCTGAAGAATTGATGCTTTTTTGTTTTTTTAAAAAAACAAGCTCTGGCCAGTTTCATTAAAGAAAAATCGTACATGATTTACTTTTCACCAGTCTGTTCTGGCATGCTTCTAATAATATCAGAATCACCTGGATCAATGATAGCCAGTGTGCATACTCTGTAGTATTTTCCACATGCTGTGCCCAATTCAATATTATTGCCACTGTAGTGATGGACACCAGTTTTGGCCAACATAGTGTAACACTCTATTTCAGATTTCCTCAAGGCTGGGCAGTTGTTGGCGAGGATGACCAGTTTTGCTTTGCCTTGTCTGATCATTTTCAGAGTCTGTTTGTACCCCAGCACGTACTTTCCACTTTTCATAACCAGCTGGAGCCTAGAGTTGAACGAGTCCAGTGACTTTTTCCTCTTTTTTGCGGCCACCATCTTCCTGCCTTAGATGCGGGACGCCTCCAACCAAGAGCAGCTGCCAAGATGGCCAGGGAGCGAGAGCCAGAATTGATGCTTTTGAACTGTGGTGTTGGAGAAGACTCTTGAGAGTTCCTTGGACTGCCAGGAGATCCAACCAGTCAATCCTAAAGGAAATATACCCTGAATGTTCACTGAAAGGACTGATGTTGAAGCTGAAGCTCCAATACTTTGGCCACCTGATGCAAGAGCTGACTGATTGGAAAAGACCCTGATGCTGGGGAAGATTGAAGGCAGGAGGAGAAGGGGCTAACAGAGGATGAGATGGTTGGGTTGGGCATCATCAACTCAATAGACATGATTTTGAGCAAATTCTAGGAGATAGTGAAGGACAGGGAAGCCTGGCTTACTGCAGTCCATAGGATGGCACAGAGTCGGACATGACTGAACAATTGAACAATAGTATAACGAGGTAAATTGCTTAAATTGACATATGGGGAAACTCTGCCTGAAGAAGTTCAGTAACTTACCCAGCATCACATTATTGATAGGAATGGGCCCAGGCACTGTGACTGTAGAGCCCAGAGTCCAAACTCTTGCTTGAAATGCATCCCATTAATGTAGTGTTCATAATCCTCATGTGATGGTCTGAACAAGCTTCTGCAACTCATCACTGGAGAGGAATAGAGAATCCCTGGAGAACATCTCCTCCCTGGCTCCTCTCTAGTGGTATCACAGGAGGGTGACAGAGAGTGGTGGTCATGTTGCACACAGCCCCACCAGGCTGACTTCTGACTCGCTCATTCTGAGCCATCAACTCCATCACCCATGGCTTGAGAGTGATAAAGGAAATATACCCTGAATGTTCACTGAAAGGACTGATGTTGAAGCTGAAGCTCCAATACTTTGGCCACCTGATGCAAGAGCTGACTGATTGGAAAAGACCCTGATGCTGGGGAAGATTGAAGGCAGGAGGAGAAGGGGCTAACAGAGGATGAGATGGTTGGGTTGGGCATCATCAACTCAATAGACATGATTTTGAGCAAATTCTAGGAGATAGTGAAGGACAGGGAAGCCTGGCTTACTGCAGTCCATAGGATGGCACAGAGTCGGACATGACTGAACAATTGAACAATAGTATAACGAGGTAAATTGCTTAAATTGACATATGGGGAAACTCTGCCTGAAGAAGTTCAGTAACTTACCCAGCATCACATTATTGATAGGAATGGGCCCAGGCACTGTGACTGTAGAGCCCAGAGTCCAAACTCTTGCTTGAAATGCATCCCATTAATGTAGTGTTCATAATCCTCATGTGATGGTCTGAACAAGCTTCTGCAACTCATCACTGGAGAGGAATAGAGAATCCCTGGAGAACATCTCCTCCCTGGCTCCTCTCTAGTGGTATCACAGGAGGGTGACAGAGAGTGGTGGTCATGTTGCACACAGCCCCACCAGGCTGACTTCTGACTCGCTCATTCTGAGCCATCAACTCCATCACCCATGGCTTGAGAGTGGTCCCAGACACTCTGGTCCCCAAGAGCAAGACTGGAAAGTCCTGAACAAAGAGGACTGCATGTTGTGAGGGCCCCAGCATAGAGATGTTGGCCCTTATTTGGAGCTACAGAAGCAGCCACACAGCTCTGTATTTTGGAGAACAGTGAGGCTCACTCAGCATATTTTCTTATTTCATCTGCAGACAGGATAGACAAACCACATTTCTGCTCAGTTTAGCCACAGAAAGAGGTTAGCCCTATTTTTCTTGATTCTAAGTCCATGATAGTACAGAACTTAGCAATGTATTAAGAGTCCCAAAGTTGCTAACTAGAAATGTAACTGTCACTGTTCATAAAGAAAGGGAATTTTTTAATGAAAAAAGTACAAAATGTAGAGTTGAACAGCTGTGACTTTTGTACAAATGTGGTTTTTTTCCTCCTCTTTTGTGAAATCATGTCTGCTGGGTGCATTTTGGTTTCAATGGCAGTTACACAATTTGCTTAACTAGCTCGCCCAGAAGACACAATTTCCTGGAACAGTTTTCATGCAAAGCTGCCTTCTCTGGCACAGACGGAGAAGCAAACCATACACTAGAGTTAAGATAATAGTGGAGACTGACAGATGTGATTTTCATGTAAAGGTTTTACAAGTTTTCATGTGATGTCACACATCTGCTACTATGAAATGTTACTTGTGTGCAGTTCCAGAATGTATGAAAGATAGCGTATAATATCTCCACTATAACATTGAATGTGATAGGAGAATTGCATTCATTTCATGGTGAATGATGAGTATTTGTCATGATGTAGCAAGTTGCAAAGTGGTTAGAGGGGATTTTAACTCAACAGCATTATCTTAACAATGTTTTTCTCCTTCATGCCTTTGAGTAGTTCTCTAAATATTCTAAGAAAACACTTTTTAAGTTCAGAATTTTTGAAAAGTCAGCATATATGTAAAACATGTCCAATTAGAAATCAACACAAAAGTATATCCTTTTAAAATCTTGCCTTTTCTTAGAGAATTTTTTTCCTGTATTGAAAGATAATTTTTTCAAACTTTCAATGTTTTCTTCAGTCTTCAAAAATTAGCACACTGTTCTGATGCTTTTAAACAGCTATTTAAAAAAGAATCCTTTCACTAGCTTAACAAACTTGTGTAATAGAAGATATTAATATTAAACTGAAATGCACTGCTGAAGTTGCTAGTTACTCTCTAAAGGGAGCTCTAAATCTTGTCAATAGCATTTGGCCATATCAGTTATCACTTAGTGGCCAGGAGCACGGGTGGCAGCATTTCACAGTATACCACAGAAGAAAGGGAGGAGGGTGGGGACAGAATGGAGAGAGGGAAAAGGAGAGGAAGAAACTGGATTGCATCTACTACAGGCCAGTCAGTATTCTAAGTACTATACATATTACTAACTCATTTAATCAAAACAAAACAAACTGTGAAGTCTATGTTACCATCCCAGTTTTGTAGATAATGAAATAGAAAATAAAGATAAAAAGATAAAAATAACTGAGATTTAGCTATTTCTACAAATACTAAATAGTAAAGCTGGAATTTGAATCTAAGCAGTCTCATTACACAGCTGGTGAAAGTGAAAATATTCGTTGCTCAGTCATATCTGACTTTTTGTGACTCCATGGACTGTACTATGTGTGGAAACCTCCAGGCAAGAATACTGGAGTGGGTTGCCATTTTCTTCTCCAGGGATCTTCCTGACTCGGGGATCTGACCGGGGTCTCCTGCACTGCAGGCAGATGCTTTACCATCTGAGCCACTAAGGAAGCCTTAGCACCTAACACAGGTATGTAGGAAGTGCTGAACAAGTGTTAATTATATTCTATCTTGTGTATCCTGATGACATAGCTAAGGACTCTCCTTTTGGCACTACCTGCTTTTTCAGTTCTTTCTTGATGCAGTAGCAGTGTTGGTCACTCAGTCATGTCTGACTCTTTGTGACCCATGGACTGTAGCCCACCAGGCTCTGTCTGTCCATGGAATTCTCCAGGCAAGAATGTTGAAGTGGATAGCCATTCCCTTCTCTAGGGGATCTTCCCAACCCAGGGATAGAACCCAGGTCTTTTGCATTGCAAGCAGATTTTTTACTGTCTGAGCTACCTGGGAAGCCTTTCATGACACAATGCACCCCAAAAAGTGAATAATTCTAAGGATGATTATCTTATTTGTAAGAAACATATAACTAAATCTCATGGTTAGAGTGTGCCACATTGAATAAAAAATACCATTTCTGGTATCTTTGCCATAAGCCCACTGAAAATGATGAAGTAAGAACTGCAGAGTGTGATATATCTGTGTCTTCCAAGAGGGGCTGAGGTTTCAGGGTAATTTCCAAAGAAAGTATTTGTGATGAAAGGATTTATTTAATAACACAGTGATGTTTAAGACAGTATTTTTACTTTCAACTACTTTCACATCCATTGTCCCAGAGAATGAGGGAACAAATCTCCGAGGAGTTAAGTGAGTTCTCAATGAGCAGACTTCTAGTAAGGCTGCAGCTATCTGCTGCATGGAGACGTAAGAAAGACCTTTCAATAGACTAGCTATGGTTTACATTAACTTTATAATTTATAAAGTGTTTCTCATGTTTATTAAATACGCATAAATCAATTAACTTCACAGTTCAATGAACAGAATAAGAATATTGGAATAAACATAAGATATTTTATTTCTAACCAAACTATAGTCAGTTCTTTCTTACTAAGTTATTACATTTTTACCTCCTTCTGGCTGAACCAGGTCAACTTCATAGTATGCGATATCACTCCTTTCTGCCTGGAGAAGACAAGTATCAAACCTTATCGTGAGGGATCTCCTGGGTTCACATACATGTTCTTTATACTTTGTTAGCATTTCTGATAGTTTGTCACTGATAATTCTTACTTACCACTCTGTACTACTTACTCATACTATGTAAATTTCAACTGGCTATTGATCTACTTTGTTAACACTGCACTTCAACCACAGATTGATGGGAAAACTTATGCTTCCTTCTGCTCTTTTTGCCAGTCTGTCAAACATTTTTAAACCATGATTCTTTCAAATCAAAATGAAGTCTCATGTCCAGTCTCCCTTCTTACTATTATTATACAGTTTAAGACCTGGATATATGCCCCTCATCAACCCTTTTCATGAAGTTAGAGATAATTTTAATGCACCCCAAAAAGTGAATAATTCTAAGGATGATTATCTTATTTGTAAGAAACATATAACTAAATCTCATGGTTAGAGTGTGCCACATTGAATAAAAAATACCATTTCTGGTATCTTTGCCATAAGCCCACTGAAAATGATGAAGTAAGAACTGCAGAGTGTGATATATCTGTGTCTTCCAAGAGGGGCTGAGGTTTCAGGGTATTTCCAAAGAAAGTATTTGTGATGAAAGGATTTATTTAATAACACAGTGATGTTTAAGACAGTATTTTTACTTTCAACTACTTTCACATCCATTGTCCCAGAGAATGAGGGAACAAATCTCCGAGGAGTTAAGTGAGTTCTCAATGAGCAGACTTCTAGTAAGGCTGCAGCTATCTGCTGCATGGAGACGTAAGAAAGACCTTTCAATAGACTAGCTATGGTTTACATTAACTTTATAATTTATAAAGTGTTTCTCATGTTTATTAAATACGCATAAATCAATTAACTTCACAGTTCAATGAACAGAATAAGAATATTGGAATAAACATAAGATATTTTATTTCTAACCAAACTATAGTCAGTTCTTTCTTACTAAGTTATTACATTTTTACCTCCTTCTGGCTGAACCAGGTCAACTTCATAGTATGCGATATCACTCCTTTCTGCCTGGAGAAGACAAGTATCAAACCTTATCGTGAGGGATCTCCTGGGTTCACATACATGTTCTTTATACTTTGTTAGCATTTCTGATAGTTTGTCACTGATAATTCTTACTTACCACTCTGTACTACTTACTCATACTATGTAAATTTCAACTGGCTATTGATCTACTTTGTTAACACTGCACTTCAACCACAGATTGATGGGAAAACTTATGCTTCCTTCTGCTCTTTTTGCCAGTCTGTCAAACATTTTTAAACCATGATTCTTTCAAATCAAAATGAAGTCTCATGTCCAGTCTCCCTTCTTACTATTATTATACAGTTTAAGACCTGGATATATGCCCCTCATCAACCCTTTTCATGAAGTTAGAGATAATTTTTCATCCTGGAATTTATTTCCCCATAGCTGATTCATTTTAATATGACCAAACTTTATTTTGTATTCCAGTTGCCTTTCCTTCTGAATGTCTTTTCACCTGAAGGAAAGAAAGCTCAACTCTATAATTGGATATATATTTGTTAGCAACTTTTAAGCTGATAAACTGCCTTATTTTAGGAAATCTTCCAGTTCAAAGTTAAAAAATGTCTTAGGAACCTAGCAGTTTAAATAGATTTAATTGCAAGTGGACTTTTACAAATAACAATGAGTTAATCACTTTGATAGCAGTTACGTTTTTGTTTTTACAATTCTAATAAATTACTTTTTTGTTTTGAAGTCAGTAATAAAAGACAAAATAATTATTATTCCAACATCATCTTTTCTTTTCTTTGAAAATGTTAGTGAAGAATGTAATGTATGTAATGAAAACATGAATGTAATGTAAACTGTTGTCTTGAAACATTTTTTATGAATTAAATTAGCCTCTCATTTAGATACTTCTGGAGAGGTTGAACACAACAGCTAGCACACAGCAGGTGAACTGAGTGGTAGAGGCAGCAATATTGGTGAACCCGTATCATCCCAAGGAGAGATGACAAGAACGGTCATAACTGGAAACACCATTGCGTGCTCCCAAGGAAGGACCATGCTCTCTCCTTCTATTCCATCTCTTCTGTAGGACCATGAGAAGTGGAGAATGGCCATGATAAAGGAAGGGAGGACAGTCTGCAGCTGGGCCTTGCTGCTCGAGGGAGTTTCAGGCAACCTTCTGAGAGGAGTGTGAGCAGGTGGATGTGGGGACTGTCATTTCTTCACTGAGAGGTCCTAGGGTGTTGTGAAATGTGCTGTCTTTCCTGATGGAGAAGGGATCACCTATTTCTATTTTGTGTAGGTCATTGCTAGGCCAGACCCAGAAAACTGCCACCATTTTTCACTGGATAATTCTGTTTGGCTCTTGCCAAGATAGTGTTATAATAACAAGTAAATTATTGTCATCATTCCATAATTTGTGAAATAGCTTATATAGTTTATTAATCTCTGTCTGGATTAAATATGTTAGGTTTCTTGTGAATGAACTACAAATTGTCTCATGCTACCAGTCTGTACCACCACATGCTTTGGAGCCATATCTTAGACTAAGTTCTGAAGTTAGCACATGAAGTGAAAAATTGGATAGGGTCAGAATTATCCTAAAAATCCCTCAGCATCCTGTCATGTTGGGACTAGCATACTGAAACAACATTGCTGTTTTTTCCTTTAGTGTTGGAAAAGAATTCTCTCTGGAATTAAACCGGTTGGCTGGCATTTAGGTCTTTTAGATCTTTAATGGATACAAAACTAGAATCACGTTCAGCTCAGAGAGAGGCTGTCAGACAGATGAAGAAATTTAGTGGAACAGAAGAAGCAGTAGATTGATGTCATTTGTGTACATTATTATGAATATAACAAAAGACGGTCACCTGCCCCCACATGAAAACTATAATTTCATCTCTTACTATTCAGGTAACGTTTTTCAAAATTGTTTTTGTGTCACAGACCATAATGTTAGTAACAGTTTGTCCTTTTTTGCATCCATGGTTTTGAATTTACAGGCTAGTAGAAAATTACACTTAACCTCTCTGGCCTCTATCTGTTAAATGAGTGGTTTGGATTAGGTGATTGCTAAGAGTTCTTCTAGTTCAAGGAACATCCACTGCACCTTGTGTTAACAAGGATAAATTTGGCCATTCTCCCGTGTTAAGCCTCGTTGTTTTCTCATTATGCCTGCTAATCAAAGACTACTTAAAATTTAAAAGCATTTTCTTTCCATTTCTGCTTGTTATTTGGCTAGACAATAACACATATTACCATTCTTTTATTTTATTTTAATGATTTTAACAATCCCATCATGTGAATGTTAACGAAAGACTTCCAAAAAGAGTGGACTATTATAATAGAATCTGCTTACAAAGCTCTGACAATATATCGTCATGAATACATTGTATTTGATATCTACAATGTATTTGATATCTACATGAAACTAATGAAACTAATTATCGTTAAGTAAAAAGTCAGTGATATAAAGAGAAGCTTATAGACAAAACTTCGGGTGAGAACTACATTTTTCTCACCATTGTCAGACCTGAAGACATTTGAAGGGAATATTGTTTTCCATTTTTTATAGTACAAGGTGACATTGTTAAGGGGCTTCCCTGATAGCTTAGTTGGTAAAGAATCCACTTGCAATGCAGGAGACCCTGGTTCGATTCCTGGGTCAGTAAGATCCCCTGGAGAAGGGATAGGCTACCCACTCCAGTATTCTTTGACTTCCCTTGTGGCTCAGTGGGTAAAGAATCTGCTTGCAAAGCTGGAGACCTGAGTTTAGTCCCTGGGTAGAGAAGATTCCCTAGAGAAGGGAAAGGCTACCCAGTCCAGTATTCTTGGGCTTCCCTTGTGGCTCAGTGGGTAAAGAATCCACCTGCAATATGGGAGGCCTGGTTCAATCCCCAGGTTGGGAAGATCCCCTAGAGAAGGGAAAGGCTACCCATTACTTTTGTATTACTGTGTTTAACAGATGACTTTATTTACCTAGATGAAATTATATTACCATAGACAGATAACAATATAATAGATAGATAACAAACTTTTTATTACCAAATTTTGTATATTCAATTAGCTAAATAAGATGAAATTTAAAATTATCAGGAAAAAATTCTGTACTATGGCTGAGCTTATCTGGATTTGGCCTGTGATAGGCCAATAAAATTATATTTTCATTAATCTAGTCCAGGTGAAATTCACCATTAGGTATTTGGTTTCTGAAAGCTTATTAAGTAACACTTATTGAGTCTGGCACAATGTAAAGAGCTTAGTTCAAATTCTATTTAACGTAACACTCTTACATAGAGGTTGAGAAAGTCCCCTCTTTTTATTCTCACTTCACTTTCTCCAGTTTCAATTGGACATCACAAACATTGGGTTTTCAGATAAAATGATACAAATGATTGTCTTTCTTTTTTCTGTACTATTAGTTAGTTGGGGGCATTGACTTAATACGTAAATAATAAACAACTGTCAGTCAAGCCAAAAAATCATATTAATACTACCATCTCACTTCAGTCAGTCAGTTCAGTCACTCAGTCGTATCAAACTCTTTGTGATTCCATGAATCGCAGTACGCCAGGCCTCCCTGTCCATCACCAACTCCTGGAGTCCACTCAGACTCACATCCATCGAGTCAGTGATGCCATCCAGCCATCTCATCCTCTGTCGTCCCCTTCTCCTCCTGCCCCCAATCCCTCCCAGCATCAGAGTCTTTTCCAGTGAGTCAACCCTTCACATGAGGTGGCCAAAGTACGGGAGTTTGAGCGTTAGCATCATTCCTTCCAAAGAAATCCCAGGCCTGATCTCCTTCAGAATGGACTGGTTGGATCTCCTGGCAGTCCAAAGGACTCTCAAGAGTCTTCTTCAACACCACAGTTCAAAAGCATCAATTCTTTGGTGCTTAGCTTTCTTCACAGTCCAACTCTCGCATCATACATGACCCCTGGAAAAACCATACCCCTGACTAGACAGACCTTTGTTGGCAAAGTAATGTCTCTGCTTTTCAATATGCTATCTAGGTTGGTCATAGCTTTCCTTCCAAGGAGTAAGCGTCTTTTAATTTCATGGCTGCAGTCACCATCTGCAGTGATTTTAGAGCCCAAAAAATGAAGTCTGACACTGTTTCCACTGTTTCCCCATCTATTTGCATGAAGAGATGGGACCGGATGCCATGATCTTCATTTTCTGAATGTTGAGCTTTAAGCCAACTTTTTCACTCCCCACTTTCCCTTTCATCAAGAGGCTTTTTAGTTCCTCTTCACTTTCTGCCATAAGGGTGGTGTCATCTGCATATCTGAGGTTATTGATATTTCTCCTGGCAACCGTGATTCCAGCTTGCGCTTCTTCCAGTCCAGCGTTTCTCATGATGTACTCTGCATAGAAGTTAAATAAGCAGGGTGACAATATATAGCCCTGACGTACTCCTTTCCTATTTTAACCAGTCTGTTGTTCCATGTCCAGTTCTAACTCTTGCTTCCTGACCTGCATACAGGTTTCTCAAGAGGCAGGTCAGGTGGTCTGATATTACCATCTCCTTCAGAATTTTCCAGTTTGTTGTGATCCACACAGTCAAAGACTTTGGCATAGTCAATAAAGCAGAAAGAGATGTTTTTCTGGAACTCTCTTGCTTTTTCCATGATGCAGCAGATGTTGGCGATTTGATCTCTGGTTCCTCTGCCTTTTCTAAAACCAGCTTGAACATCTGGGAGTTCACGGTTCACGTATTGCTGAAGCCTGGCTTGCAGAATTTTGAGCATTACTTTACTAGCCTGTGAGATGAATGCAATTGTGTGGTAGTTTGAGCATTCTTTGGCATTGCCTTTCTTTGGGATTGGAATGAAAACTGACCTTTTCCAGTCCTATGGCCACTGCTGAGTTTTCCAAATTTGCTGGCATATTGAGTGTAGCACTTTCACAGCATCATCTTTCAGGATTTGAAACAGCTCAACTGGAATGCCATCACCTCCACCTTGTTCGTAGTGATGCTTTCTAAGGCCCACTTGATTTCACATTCCAGGATGTCTGGCTCTAGATTAGTGATCACACCATCATGATTATCTAGGTCAGGAAGATCTTTTTTATACAGTTCTTCTGTGTATTCTTGCCACCTCTTCTTAATATCTTCTGCTTCTGTTAGGTCCATACCATTTCTGTCCTTTATCAAGCCCATCTTTGCATGAAATGTTCCCTTAGTATCTCTAATTTTCTTGAAGATATCTCTAGTATTTCCCATTCTGTTGTTTGCCTCTATATCTTTGCATTGATTGCTGAGGAAGGCTTTCTTATCTTTCCTTGCTACTCTTTGGAACTCTACATTCAAATGCTTATGCCTTTCCTTTTCTCCTTTGCTTTTCACTTATCTTCTTTTCACAGCTATTTGTAAGGCCTCTCCAGACAGCCATTTTGCTTTTTTGCATTTCTTTTCCATGGGAATGGTCTTGATCCCTGTCTCCTGTACAATGTCACGAACCTCATTCCATAGTTCATCAGGCACTCTATCTATCATATCTAGTCCCTTAAATCTATTTCTCACTTCCATTGTATAATCATAAGGGATTTGATTTAGGTCATACCAGAATGGTCTAGTGGTTTTCCCTACTTTCTTCAATTTAAGTCTGAATTTGGTAATAAGGAGTCCATGATCTGAGCTACAGTCAGCTCCTGGTCTTCTTTTTTTGACTGTATAGAGCTTCTCCATCTTTTGCTGCAATATAATCAATGTGATTTCAGTGTTGACCATCTGGTGATGTCCATGTGTAGCTACCATCTACTACTTTTTATGTATTCAGCATTTTATGTAATTTACTTAGTCATTACGACAACACTTTATGTTAGATATAATTCACATTTTACAGACAGAGAAACTTAAGCCAGACTATCAACATCTTAGACGGTAGAAATGGAGTTGCAGCCCAGGACAGGGATTAAAAGGCTTGATGCTGTTGGTATTTAAGTTACACTTGACTCCCATACTCTGAATACTACTAGATAATATAAAAATCTATACAGTGCTTCATGTTTAAACACTTTCCTATATTTCTCTTCAAAACAGTCCTGTGAGGTGAGCAGGATAGTTAGATGAGACCATTGCAATTCAGAGATACAGGGGAGCTTTACAAAGGTAATGAGAAGTAGACTTAACCTGCAGATGCATTTTAAACTTCAAATGTTGGTTTGATGTTAAAATAGGGAATGTTCACTGAGACTCATTGTAAGTGGCTTTCCCTCTGGTGAAGTCCAAGAGATCCACATGAGATTGAGGAAAGCAGAGTGCAGGTGGCTCCTCTCACCTATGTTACTGTTCATGGCTAACCCACACTTAGCCACGCAGCTGTCACTGGGCCTCAGAGGGAGGATTCTCACTCATACTTGCGTTTCCACCTTGTTACCGCATAAGGACTTTCTGTAAGTACTTGAGCAATGCCATGTTTTCACTTATTGTATCACTGGATTTCAGCAGAACCTAATATGGCCTTTTCAAAGTTTGAAACAAGGCATAGGTAGTTGTTATTATTGACCTTCCCCCATTCTCACTCACATAAATCTCTAATCTCATTCATAAATGTTAGTGCAGAATCTTATTATCATTATCATAATGGCCAGAGACAGCAGCCATGTTCAATTTCCAGAGATGGTAGGGACAGAGTTCAAGAAAAGTAGAGTGAAGATCAGCCTTAAGTGAGGCTGACAGGCAACCCTTGGAAGAGACTCCTCTGGTTTGAAAATTAAGTCACCCAGCGCTGGTCTCCTGGCCCCTCACCTATATTCTCATTCTCATTCCTATTCTTACTTTTCATGACATGTGAAATATACACACGCACAATGTGTTTTCTTATAAAATGTATATAGTCCCTATTTCTATGCACATAATCACTGAGTTCTTTAAAAAATAATTCAGTAATCAAAGTAATGTGCTATATTTTCACATTTTTATCTTCTGAGAACCAGTTTGTAATTTAAAATTCTGTGAGATCCAGTTTCACTGATCTCACACTGATAATTGTATGATAACAACAATACTGATAATTGAGAACCACCCTGAAGTAGTCTCAGATTACTAAAAATAGTCCAAGCCTAAATATACAGAGCAAGTATCACTGAAAAGTAAATGTGTATTTGTGTCAGAAGCACCTAGATCAATATTGTTGGATTTGGCACTACACAGAGCCAGGTGTGAGTCATAAATCTACTTCTTTCTGTGAAAACTTTTAAAAATTATTTACTCTCTCTGAGGAGCAGCTCAATAAAAGCACGAAGCATGTTTACCTGAAGGTTTGGCATATAGTATTTACTCAATGAATATTAGTTCCCATCTCTCTCTGCTCCCTACCACTCTCCCATTACACCGTCTTTTATTACAAGGCTGCCATTCATTTGTCAGAAAACTATTTCTTTCTACAAATTGTGGTATCTGTTAAATAGAATTTTAATCTGAAGAGCTATTAAATAACTATAAAGTGTGCAAGATGGAATGTTCTTCTGAAATAGCCAACATCATGCATTCCATCTTTATTTGGAGCTTTAGAATGGAAAGTACAAGCTCAGCCAATGAGGGAGCCTACACTCACCAACCTTGTGTGTATATTGTGGAAAGGAAGAAACATGTTACATTAAAATACATCCCCTGTTACAGAACATGAAACTGTCATCCCAGAATTCTGATCTTCCTGTAATGGCATACTTTTAGGCATAGTGTGTTAATTATATAAAACTCTTCAACACTAGTTTTCCCAAAAAGCAAGCTATTAAAATTAACAGTGAAGCAACTTAATGCCACCGGGATTTGCTCTTGGTTCCACTGAACCTTTTTCATCTCTTCCCATTACTTCTTTTCCATGCCTTTCTTATCTTCTCAAGGTCCTTATCTTCTCAGAATGACAGGCTCCTGCCCAGTCAGGCCACATGTCCACTTATTAATGCAAGGTATTGAAAGATTCTGTGCAGATTCTAGGTATCTGGCAAAGGAGCCTTCTCTCCCTAAGATGCATCAAAAGTACTTTAAATTTTGTTTTGTTTCCTAATTCTCCCTGCATTACTGTCTAGCTTATAAAAAGAATAACTGTGTATCTAATTTTTCTCTGATATAAACAGTAATAAAGACAGTAGTCAAGAATAATATTTTTTTAATTTTTCTCTCACTCTGAATATTAGGCTTGGAAACCTAGGAGGTTTGCTATTCTATAAAGTAGGAATTATCTTCCTGTCATATTGACTTTCAAGATCTACACAGTCTTGTTCCCAGTCATGCCTGTCTCCCCTCACTGGCGCTTTTTCACTGACCCCTCCTTCCTGGATAATCCTAGGCATTAGTGGTATTGCCTTCATGATCCCTCACTTCTCTGACTCTCCTTGATGTCAGACCGGAAGTATGCTTGTACCCATGGCTGTGTGTTTATAGCATTATGTATGAGTGACATGTATGCACAGGTTTATAATTGTTAGTTATATTTTTGCAGTGCAGTAGACTTCAGTTGGGGCCTCCCTCATAGCTCAGTTGGTAAATCATCTGCCTGCAATACAGGAGATCCAGGTTCAATTCCTGGGCCAGGAAGATCCCCTGGACAAGGAAATGGCAACCCACTCCATTATTCTTATCTGAAGAATCCCATGGACAGAGGAGCCTGACAGGCTATAGTCCACGGGATCACAAGAGTCGACATGACTTAGCAATTAAACCATCAACCACCAGACTTGGGTGGTATCGTGATTTCACATTTCAGTGGTTCATGCATAAGTTGTTAATAAATAGCAATCCAGTTCAGTCCAGTATATCACAAGTCAGACTAGCCTCACCCTTCCCAGCAGATTGTAGTGGCTAGTTCCCTGGGTAATAGATTCTTCACAGTCACAGAGCATCTTGCTCATCCTCATAACACCAGGTAAGTAGAATGACCAGTACATTGGAGGTTCAGTAAATGATGCTGAAATGGTTGAGAACTGGAGAGAGTATCATGATTCTTCCCATGTGGTTAATATGGTGAAACTCGTTCTCTAATCTGCCCATGTTCAGGAAACAGGCACATCTTTCAGAATGGAAAGTTTTCAAAGCTGTGATCATCCTTTAGACTAAAGCCATAGTAGAAGTGCGGAGACTTTGAAACAAAATAGAACCTCGTCCCATGACTTGGAAGTTTTCTTCTTGTCCCATCACTCATCCTCTCCCCCACACCCCTGCTCCCACACCACCACCCACATGGAAATGTAGCAGGTGTAGGCACCATCCCTGTCCTCTCACTGAGCAGGATAGAATTTGTTCCTGAACACTTTTGAATCCACCATTCTCTTCCTGAAATGCCTTTTTCTCCATCTGGCAAAATGCATCTCTCCTTCTAGAATCTACACGAGTCACTTCCCTTGTGAAATTTCCCCAAACTCCCAGATTCAGTTGTCTTTTCTTTTGAGTCCTCACTTTGTGCATACAGATTTTCTGGCTGCTTACAGAGTGACCAGCTCATCCCAATTTACCTAGGAATCTACAGGTATTAGCACAGAAAGTCCCACACCCTGGGAAACCCTTTAAGTGAGTAAGTGAAGTCGCTCAGCCGTGTCCAACTGTTTGCAACCCCATGGACTGTAGCCTACCAGGCTCCTCTGTCCATGAGATTTTCCAGGCAATAGTACTGGAGTGGATTGCCATTTCCTTCTCCAGAGGATCTTCCTGACCCAGAGATCGAACCCTGGTCTCCCGCATTGTAGACAGACACTTTACCGTCTGAGCCACCAGGAGCCACCAGGGAAGTCCTTTGTCCTAGACAAATCCAGGCAGACAAACCTCATATGTCTTCCCCATTGGAATATAGACCTCCTTGGTGAAAGGGTTGTATTGCATCCATTTCTGTGTTCCCAGTGTGTTGCACATTGATACACTGACGAATGTATACATAAGAGACTTGAAAGACTGAAGTCAATGAGTCAGAGCTGGCAGATTCCAGTGGAGGAGCAGTTTATCTAGTTTTGTCTCAATACAGAAAGATGTTGAAATAGTGTTGTCATTTAGTTTTCTTCTAGATAAACTCTATTGTACCTCTAAGTTTATAATTCACTACTTTTGCTCAATCTAGAAGCAAAAGGTTAGCAATACCTATGATAACAATAACCTCCTCCTGCACCTAGCAATAAAATTTAAGAAGATGTTTTATGAAAATGAGAAGAAATGGATAGAAAACCTTTTTAAATGCATGCCTACTGGCAATTTTGGAAAATGACTCTACATAACTGGTAGGTCCTGGGGGCTTCATGACATGAATGATAGGGCACAATGTCATTTCTGCTGAAAGTAAAATATCAAGTTTGCCATGTAATTGGTGAATAGTAATGGCTAGGTGATGAATCCCACTTCTGTATAAGATACACATAAAATACACATTACATATTACATGTCAGTGTCTTAATGTAGTACTTCTACTGGGGAGGAGAAGAGAGCTCATTTATCTGAAAATATACCCACATCTGGGAAGCTCTGCCTGGAGGGGGATGGGGGAGCAGACTCCTTAGCTGTGAGAGTTTCAACACGAATATAAGAATACTCTTCTCAGCTGGCCATGAGTCTACCTCCCACCTGGACACTATGACCCCAGATCAGACACCCTTGTGTCCAGAAGGAGCAAGAGAACATGTGAGTGACTCGATCTTCCCACCCACATTCATAAAGCAAATCTACATTTCCCTCAGGTACAGTAGGGAATAATGAATGAGCATCCATAGAAAGGAAATGATCACTTAAGTGTTAGAACTGGGAAGAAATCTTTCAAGAGGCAGGATTCTATTAGTCTTTTTTTTTTTTTAATGCTCCAAGTGAAGTAGATTTAATTATTTCATTTATCCAAATCTCATTTTTAAAAATAAAGTATATTTAAAACATTAGTCTTTGAACTAGTGCTTTTAAAATTTATATTTTCAAAACAATGTAAGGCACACATCATATTATGGAAAGCCTATTTTATAGCTCTTTTTGTTTCTATTTTATCTCCCCTGCTAATCTATGTGTCTGACTGATCTTTGCCCATCCCTGCACCTCCTACCACAGTGCCCAGCAAAGACCATTTAAGAAACAAATGTTTGATGAAGCACGATAGCATTTATTGAGTACTAGCCACCTCATGCGAAGAGTTGACTCACTGGAAAAGACTCTAATGCTGGGAGGGGTTGGGGGTAGGAGGAGAAGGGGATGACAGAGGCTGAAATGGCTGGATGGCATCGTCGACTTGATGGACATGAGTCTGAGTGAACTCCGGGAGTTGGTGATGGACAGGGAGGCCTGGCGTGCTGCAATTCATGGGGTCGCAGAGAGTCGGACACAACTGAGCAACTGAACTGACTGAACTGATTGACCGGTCTTAAGTCATATACTCAACTTATTTAACATGCACAACAACTTTATGAGGTGATAATACTTTCATCCCATCTTTACAGATGAAAAATTCTGAAGCACGGGGAGGGTAAATAATGTGCCCAAGATCACATTCTAGGATGGGACTGGGGAAAGCTTGGATGTAAATGCCAGCAACAACTGCAGTGACCGTGTTCTTAATACAGTGCCCCTCCCACCTTCTGTCAAGAGGCTTGGCCCCAGAAGATCTCTGCAGTGTTATTATTGTCTTATTGGTTTCTGAAGCAAAAGGAAGCTTTAATTCCATTTATCTAGACTGAGTAGTAGAGAAAACTTTATCGGATCTCCTCAAAGTTTGTTTTAAAGTGAATAAAAATGATAGACAGGGCTGGGAGCAGAGTATGTGTTTGGCTGCCCATGTAGCTGCAGTTTAGGGCTTCAGATGTGAGGCAGCAACATGCACTTTACTAACCGTCCTGAAGTGTGGGAGTCAGAATTAGGGTTAAAGAAAAATTATAGAATCCCAAGCAACCAGGAAATCCATACTGTGATTCCACTCAGGAATTATTCTCTTAAAAAATATACTCCAAATAAAATAGGTTTTTGGAAGCCCCAGAAGGAGCAGGTTTGGCCAGGCGGGATGATATACTGAACAGCAACCCCAAACTTCAAGCTCACCTTCCCACACCCAGTGCTGAGTGCTGCCTCCTGATGCTCCCTCATTTTGTCCCTTACATAGTGCCTTTCCATATGAGCACACCTCTGTTGTAACATAAGACAGCAGGTCCACATCTTTCCTAAGCAAAGTGAATGACTTTTTCACTATCACAAGAAAGTCTTGAAAGATTCTCTGTTTTGCAGGATTCCATGGGTCATTACCCAGATGCAGATTGCTTATAGCTCATAAACTGGCCCTAAGCTTCACCTGAAGTTCTGTCACAACATATATTTTATGGGAGAGTTAAACTGGAAAACAGCAAGATCTATGACCTTTCATGCCTGCCTGCCTCCATCCAGATATTTATGTGACAAACATTTCTTGAGCACAGGCTACCTCATGCTTTGGAGTAATTAGTGCAATCACCTTGATCACCTTGGAAATATTTCACTCATGGTACAATCTCTATTTCAAAGGTACTTTCTTCCTCTCTCACATTGACCCAACGATCTATTTCTAAACTGTCAACTGAAGTCAAAATGATGTGAGAGTGGCCAGTGGGTGCAAAAAGTGTTATTGGTGACTATGGGCTAAAAATGTCCCTCTCCGCAAACCCAGGAGAAGGAAGATGGGTGAGTAAACAGGTTGGACTATGGATGGAACACTGTTAGTGAGGGTCAGACCACAGCCTTCATCGCCCACCGGACCTGTCCTGTGTGTACTGGTAGGCTCAGGACATGAGGCATTCCCCTTGTTTCTTCCGTTTCCTCCCCACAGTGAAGGAGGTGTCAGTCAAACAGGACTCCGACCTGTGACTACTTTTGGCAGCATGTCATCCAGTCCACCATAAATATTTCCTTCCCTCGGTGCATATCTGAAACTTTCATTTGCATGTGTCCTCTCTTCTTGAGTGAAAGAACATTTGTTAATACTCCCCAAGGCCAAGTACAGAAAAGACAGTTCTAGTTGAATAAAGGGCACCTTTGTACACCTTCGCAGCTTCCATCTCTAGGGACTGTAACCCTAGCTGCACAAGAGAGTGATTTGGAAAGCTTTTTTTTTTTTTTAATGTCAAGCTATATACCCCATTTGGAGATTGTGACTCCATTGAGTTAAGGTGTGCCTGAATCCTCTCTGGTTTTTTTTTGTTGTTGTTAAGTTATTCAGGTTCATCCAGAACTACAAAGTACTGCCACATGCAAACTTACCTTATGTTTCCATTCCATATGAAAAAGGGTGGGAGAGGTAAGCTGCAAATGAGTAATTATACTGGCAACGAGAACAGGTGGTGGAAGGGCATCCTTGAATATCCTTTTGCCATTCCCATATGGAAGGATCTCATATCAGTAGTATTTCATTTCTGAAATGGGGCTGTTGGGATCTACCCTCCTCAGAATACGTCTCTTACCCCCTTAGCTCTTAACACCTAAAAATTCTATTACTAAAATGTAATAATAGACTAGATATAAGAATAAGAATTTTTGATAGTTTCCTAAGTTCCTGTCCTGTACAGAGCTGGATGAGCTGGCTAGTAATTCCCTCATAGAGTCTTTTAAAAAAATGAAGAGGAGGATGGCATATGTCATTCACATGCTTTTACACATTGTAGGGCCCCCAAATCCTTGCTAAAAGGGCTAGAAGCTATTCATGCTGGAAGTACAAGGAAGACAAGGCTTCCTTACTCAGTGACAATCATATTTCTTTGTGATAGGTCTTTTAAAGCTTGGGAGCATTTTAAATTTTAAATGAATGACTCTATTTGTGACAATGTAAATGTTCTATAGCAATTAGATCAGGACACTAAAGCCGTCTGCAGCTTCCACTATTTGTCAGGTACAAGTCATACTAGATGAGTTCATTGGTATTTTTCATTCTCTGTGAAATGTAGAACTTCAGTTTAATGGTAAATGGAATCTTTTCAACATAGTTTCCATAAAGCAAGTGGCTGCACCTTGACTTTTCTAAGGAAGTAATTACATGCATGTGGCAAGTTAGAGGAATACAGTTGTGTAGTAAAACTACCCCAGAAAGCTCTTGCAATGTATTTTCTAAGGATAAAGTTATGTACATGATGAATATGACCTAGAGAAACAGAAACAGAATAGTTGGGAAATGAAGAAAGATGGTAACTTCAGGACATCTCAGAACTGTTTATAGTTTCTCAAAATTAATAACATATATTTGCAGAGAAAAATTTTAAAACATACTCAACACTTAACAACAATATATTTATTGTTAAGTGTTGAGTGTGTGTGTGTACATATATATATATATGTTGTCTTTCTGAGGAAACAGTGGAAACAGTGTCAGACTTTATTTTGGGGGGCTCCAAAATCACTGCAGATGGTGACTGCAGCCATGAAATTAAAAGACACTTACTCCTTGGAAGGAAAGTTATGACCAACCTAGATAGCATATTCAAAAACAAAGACATTACTTTGCCAACAAATGTCTAGTCAAGGCTACGGTTTTTCCAGTGGTCATGTATGGATGTGAGAGTTGGACTGTGAAGAAAGTTGAGCAACAAGAATTGATGCTTTTGAACTGTGGTGTTGAAGACTCTCAAGAGTCCCTTGAACTGCAAGGAGATCCAACCAGTCCATTCTAAAGGAGATCAGTTCTGTGATTTCTTTGGAAGGACTCATGCTAAAGCTGAAACTCCAGTACTCTGGCCACCTCATGCAAAGAGCTGACTCACTGGAAAAGACTCTGATGCTGGGAGGGATTGGGGGCAGGAGGAGAAGGGGAAGACAGAGGATGAGATGCCTGGATGGCATCACCGACCTGATGGACATGAGTTTGAGTGGACTCCGGGAGTTGGTGATGGACAGGGAGGCCTGGCGTGCTGCGATTCATGGGGTTGCAAAGAGTCAGACACGCTGAGCGACTGAACTGAACTGATGTTGTCTCTCACTGTGTCCAGTGCTTTGTATACAAAGTTAAATAACCTGTGGACCCTATACACAGGTATGTACAATATTGAGAAGGAAATAAATATGAAAATCAATCATTAAAACACAGTATGATTAGGTTGTTAGATTAATTATTGTGACATTATCATTTAAGATGTTATACAGTACATCACAAAAATATCTTTATTCAAGACCGAGAAAGACTGATCTCATGAGCCTGAATATCAAGAATACTATGTCCTTTAGAATAACCATCTTGAGTTTATCTTAAATATTCCAAAGAATATAACTTGTTTCTTTTTCCTGCTGGATTAGCAGCTTGAAAGCTCAATACTAATTTGCAGCATAACTCTAGTAAACAAATAGGATGCTATATTATTAATGTTGTCTCTTGATCTTCCGCCTAAACTCAACTAACTTCACCATGGATTTTGTTTACTTCTCCTTGTTGTTGTTCTTTATAAAGGGCCTCAAATTCTCTCAACAATGAGTCAATGTATAAGAAAATAAATAAACGGATGATAGAAGTTTTTTGAAGGTTTTATGTGAGAACCAAAGGGAGGAGCATAAAATAGGTTTGGAATGTTGCTGGGTGAGGGTGGAGAAGGAGTTATGGGACAGATAGATGGGAAAAGCATTGTAGAAATAATGATAACATCAGCAATTGCACTTACAAATATAGTAATAGTAATAGGGAATAACTATACCTTGAAGAATAAACAACTATACTTTATAATTGTGGGGTTCTCCCTGTATATCTGTACTTTGCAAATATTACTTCTCATATCTTCACAGCAACCGCAAGGAGTAGATATTATTGTCCCCATTTTGCAGATGAGGATATTGATGGTCAGAGAACTTAGTAATTTGCCTCAGATGCTACCTCAAACCCGAGCTGTCTTGCTTCAGCTGCTTCACCGCTGATACTCTAAGTCTCACAGGAAGAGAGGAGAGGCTTGATAGAGTATTGCTGATTCCAATGAAAGTAAAAGTCACTCAGTTGTGTCTGACTCTTTGTGACCCCATGGACTATACAGTCCATGCACGTCTCCAGGCCAGAATACTGGAGTGGGTAGCCTTTCCCTTTTCCAGGGGATCTGCCCAACCCAGGGATTGAACCCAGGTCTCCTGCACTGTAAGTGGATTCTTCACCAGCTGAGCCTCAAGGGAAGCCCAAGAATACTGGAGTGGGTAGCTGTTCCCTTCTCTAGCAGGTCTTCTTGACCCAGGAATCAAACTAGGGTCTCCTACATTGCAAGCAGATTCTTTACCAACTGAGCTATGAGGGAAGTCTGCTGATTCGAGTTGAAATCTTCGTATTACATCAGAAATATTGTTTTCAATTCTGTCCTGACTCATCTCTGTACCTTCCCCTTTGGCTGCATCACCATGTGCCTTGCACTTATAATCACTCCTGCAGGGGAGGCAATATTATGCCCATCTGAGAGATGGAAGATGCTGAAGTTTCAGGCTTAGTAATTTGTGCAGGGTCACACAGCTAATCAAGCAGCGCAGCTGGATTTTGAATCCAGGACCCACTGACCCCAGAGCCTGTGTGGCAGCAGCTCCCCGGCCCCAGCTCTTGTGAGCAAGTACTTAGATACTGCAGTCATCTTGGCAGGTTTCTGGCAATTGCTTTTCTGCCTCAACAGGAATTCAGTTCAGTTCAGTCACTCAGTCGTGTCCAACTCTTTGCGACCCCATGGACTGCAGTACTCCAGGCCGCCCTGTCCATCACCAACTCCGGGAGTTTACTCAAACTCATGTCCATTGAGTCAGTGACACCATCCAACCATCTCATCCTCTCTGGTCCCCTTCTCCTCCCCCCTTCAATCTTATTCAGCATCAGGGTCTTTTCCAATGAGTCAGTTCTTCATATCAGGTGGCCAAAGTGTTGAAATTTCAGCTTCAACATCAGTCCTTCCAATGAACACTCAGGAGTGATCTGATTAGAATGGACTGGTTGGATCTCCTTGCAGTCCAAGGGACTCTCAAACATCTCCAACACCACAGTTCAAAAGCATCAGTTCTTTGGTGCTCAGCTTTCTTTATAGTCCAACTCTCACAACCAAACATGATTACTGGAAAAACCATAGCCTTAACTAGATGGACCTTTGTTGGCAAAGTAGCGTCTCTGCTTTTGAATATGCTATCTAGGTTGGTCATAGCTTTCCTTCCAAGGAGTAAGCGTCTTTTAATTTCGTGGCTGCAGTTACCATCTGCAGTGATTTTGGAGCCCAAGAAAATAAAGTCTCACTCTGTTTCCACTGTTTCCCCATCTATTTGCCATGAAGCAATGGGACCAGATGCCATGATCTTAGTTTTCTGAATGTTGAGCTTTAAGCCAACTTTTTCAATTATCTTATTCATATTAACAGAAAATTGGTGGTTTAAATTTGGTTTCTCTTACCTCCTCTTGTTTCTTATGAATGTTTATAGACCTAAGATGAGAGGACTGTGTGTCCACATCATGTGTGCACTTTTCAGCGTGAAATCATACATTGAGAAAGAGAAAGTATGTAGGTAAAGGATGCATTTTTAGAGACATGTTCCAGCCTGTTCACTTCTAGGAATGTGATTTAGAGCAAGTCATTCAGTCTCTCATGTGTCAGTCTCATCACCTTTAAAATGGAGATAATTAGAATTCGAGACTATTGTCATGAGACTTAACTGAGAAAATTTATATATGGTACCTGGCACAGAAAGTAAAAGTGAAAGTCATTCAGTCATGTCCGTCTCTTTACGACCTCATGGACTATAGCCCACCAGGCTCCTCTATCCATGGGATTTTCCAGACAAGAGTACTGTAGTGGGTTGCCATTTCCTTCTCCAGGGGATCTTCCTAACTGAGGGACTGAACCTGGATCTCTCACATTGCAGGTAGGCTCTTTACCATCTGAGCTACCAGGGAAGTCTCTTAAGCACTAATTGTTCATTCATCTTCTAAGCCCTCTCCTCTTCATACTCTCATACCATAACCCTAGTTTTTTTGTACAAAGAACCAAAATCAGAGTACATGCCAAACCTCTGGTGAGGCATATGCAGAAAAAAGTAGTTACATGAGTATTACTAGGGAGAGTTGTGGTTGTCACCCTTTCTATGGATAAAGAACTTTAAATTTTATACAAATATGGATCATACTCTAAGGATACTATAAGGAATTCTTAAAGTCTAAGCCCTTAGTTTAGCTGATCCATACTTGTTTAAAGATACTCTGTGTTTGATATCTAGAAGTTTATTATCTCACTAGGAAGACTGTAAATATTCTCCTTTTGATTGATCTCTCAGCATCAGTCATCCTAAAGGTATTCTACAACTTAATGTTGTTAACATAAATTCCACACGTATATATCGTTAGGGATCTTTCTCCTCATATTCGAGCCCTTTAATACAGGTCTGCCAATTTCTAAAATGTGTAGACTTTAGTGGCTATAAGAGTAAGACAATCACTGAATTGCCCTTATACTTATCTTGTTGAATTTTACAAAGCTTAGATTACTCTTTTATCTTCAGCGCCATTTGGTATAAATTTCATTTGTTGGCCACATATTTAAGTGCACCAAACTTAAATCAACACAGTAGACCAGAAAGTAAGTGCATATTCTAGCTCTTTTAGCTGAATCATCCATAATTTAAATACAGTTCCACATGAAAGAACTACTGAAAACCCTCTTGTCACAGAAACATGCATTGTACACAAGCCGTCCCAGCAGAGGCCTGACTCTGTGCCTGGGGGGCTTCAACGATAATCATGTAAGGTACCAGGGCTTCCCTGGTGGCTCAGAGGTTAAAGCATCTGCCCAGAATGCAGGAGATCCAGGTTCGATCCCTGGGTCGGGAAGATCCCCTGGAGAAGGAAATGGCAACCCACTCCAGTATTCTTGCCTGGAGAATCCCATAGATGGAGGAGCCTGGTGGGCTACAGTCCATGGGGCTGCAAAGAGTCGGACACGACTGAGCGGCTTCACTCACTCACTCACTCACTCACCTTGTACTCAGCTGCATTCTGTAGAGCTATCCATTTGTTCTCTTAAATGACTTTGCCTCATTATTATTCTAATTTGAAATTTTATTTTTCAGCCACATAAATAGAAGAACACAGTTTGAAAACCCTGTCCTGGAAGCAAAAAGAAAGCTACAGCAGCATAACATGCCCCACACAGAACTTGGAACAAAGCCCTTGCAGGCCCCAGGTTTCCGAGGTTAGTACCTATCAACACTCATTGTTTCAAAGGGAAAGACTGTCTCTCAAATTGCCTGCTTTTCCAAATATGCCTTTAGCTCCAACCCTTTCATGTAATTGATTTGCTTTCCCCAGACCCCTCAGTTAGCTTTAGCTGGGTGTTTGCTCTGGCTCTAAAAGCATGTACTTAGCAACCAGGAGTGAAGTTAGCACTGGGCAGCACTGCACAGGAATTTATAGCAGGTTGCCAGGTGGAGGTGAGTGGGTGTGACAGCGATACGGTAAACGGCAGAGATTCATAGCAACTCATAAGTTTGCCCTCAAATGACCAAGCACGAGAATGAGGCTTGTTCTCCTTTGTGACAGTAGACAGCTCCTCATCGACAGTACCTAGGCCCAAACCCGCCCGCCCCCTCGCCGCCCGGGAGCGGTCCCGCAGCGTGAGTGACCTGTCTTACTACGGGAGCCACCTCCCCGGGAGGCCCTGGCGCATCGGTATGTCCTGGGCCGCTTGCTGCACCTGAATTCACCCTGGAGCCACGTATGGGGATGAGATGCTGCACACACTTTTCATAGCTTAGTGAGCTTTTACACGTGAAAGCACGAGGGAGGCACTGGTAGTTGGGAGGCCTAGTTACACCTGCTGATGAATTCACACGCTTTCACCGCAGGATCTTCAAGATGAATGTAAAAGTCTCACACTGAACTTCTCTCCAAATTGTAAATTTTATTTTCATAAAGGAAACATAGGTGGCATTTATATTTTAAGAAGCCCTCTTTTTTAAAGATATGTGTGACATGTAAACAATATAAGGGCTTCTCTGGTGGCTCAGTGGTAAAGAACCCCCCTGCCAATGCTGGAGATGAGGGTTCAATCCCTGGGTGGTGAAGATGACCCGGAGAAGGAAATGGCAACCCAGTGCTGTATTCTTGCCTGGGAAATCCCCTGAACAAAGGAGGCTGGCTGGCTACCATCAGTGGGGTTACAAAAGAGTCAGACATGGTTTAAGGATTGCTGCTGCTGCTGCTAAGTTGCTTCATTCGTGTCCGACCCTGTGCAACCCCATAGACGGCAGCCCATCAGGCTCCGCCATCCCTGGGATTCTCCAGGCAAGAACACTGGAGTGGATTGCCATTTCCTTCTCCAATGCATGAAAGTGAAAAGTGAAAGTGAAGTCGCTCAGTCGTGTCCGACTTAGCAACTCCATGTACTGCAGCCTACCAAGCTCCTCTGTCCATTAAGCCACAACAAAGCAATGTAAAATCCCAGTATATGGCCCTCATTACTATATAGTTTATCCATTACATATCACCCAAAATGGAGCAATAACAGAATACTTAAACTTAGTCACCAGGTACAGTCTGGTTCTTATAAATATTAAATCATATCACTCAAAGTAGAACAACTAAAAATAAATATATATAAATATACTTGACTGCATAGCATTTAAAGCATAGCTATTAATAGCATGACTATTATTTTTAAAGCATTTGAAATATGTAGGTTGGGAAGATCCCCTGGAGAAGGGAAAGGCTACCCACTCCAGTATTCTGGTCTGGAGAATTCCATGGACTGTATAGTCCATGGGGTCGCAAAGAGTCAGACATGACTGAGCGAATTTCACTCACTCATACTTCTTACAGATCATAGCTGGAAAACAAATCACTAGTTAAACCTATGAGTGGGTTCAAATTCTTTTCAGATTATTTGGGTATATAATTTGAATGTCTCAATGTATTGCTACAAACTGTGTTACTTTTACATTCATGATTATATTTAGAGATACTGACTTGCCACTTTGCTCACATTCTAGAGTATACTAATTGCTATCAGGTCAGTAAGAAACAGATTTATCTGGTTATCTTCATAGTATCTTATAAGCAAAAGCTAACTCAGCCCCACCTCTAGGCATTCTTTCTAATCAATTTAGACATTTGAGGAGGTGCTAACATTCTAGTGCTCCTACTTTTTATTAGACAAAATAGTCCATTCTGGTTTTCTAGTCCTCTCCCTTCAAGGTTTCGGGCAGGCCCAGCCTCTTACACAAACCTCCTGCCTGGACCCTTTCAGAACAAGAGGAGTGGATCCACGTGTGTCTGGATGATGTTAGCCTTTGTCTTTGTCTGTTCAGCCCTTTTTAAGCATAAGAAAGTGAGGTTGGTGAGTAGACACACTGACTTGAGAAACTCTGTCTAAACCTAGAAGCTCTGTCACGTTTCCTCGGATTCTTGGGCGGCTCTGTGCTTTTGCCAAGTGCTCAGAGGTTTGCTCTCACGGCCACACCTGCTTGCATTTGCCGTAATTAACCCGATAGTTGCGCTTGGGGTTGCTGTTCAGGGGCTGACTCTCGCCGCGTAAGAACGTGCCTTAACCGCCATGCCTTTTTTTTTTTTTTTAACTTTTACTGACCAGTAGAAAAGCCACTCTTTACCCGGGATGCCTCCCAATTGAAGGGAACGTTTCTCAGCACCACACTCAAAAAGAGCAACATGGGGTTTGGATTTACCATCATTGGTGGAGACGAGCCTGACGAGTTTCTGCAGGTGAAAAGCGTGATTCCCGACGGGCCTGCAGCACAAGACGGGAAAATGGAAACAGGTAAGTCCCTTAACACTTTAGAAAATTGTTTTGCAATGTCTTTTCTAAGACAAATGTGAGAAGCTTCTTTTTGTGTTTTTAATTTGAAAGTCAAAGGTCATTTCACTGAAGGGAAACCATAAATCATGTCTCCCCTGAATTTAACAACATCAGATTGAAGTAGCTTGGAACTCTAAATATCATTTTTGTTTCATTTTTCTGACTGCCCCTCTATTTGCTGGATTCAGTGAACCCTGGAGATTGACACTTTTCTAATTTATTTCTGGAGTCCTTTCTTAGAAATTTGATTAACATTTCATATTTTTCTAGCTTATAAAAACCTATTGATGTTTTAAAAATCTGTGTTAATCTTATAGTATTCTCAGGCTAAATTGCCCAGGTTAGTTATTTAAATATGCTTGCTTATCTCATAGGAAAAAAAATGTTAATGTTATTCATCTTTATATATTCCCATATAGTATTTTAATACATAAGATTTTTTTCTCTAGTCCTTATGAATTAATTTTAATATGCATGTACTTGGACTGTCTCTTATACACATCTAGATGTGTATAAGAGACAGGGCTACCATCAGTGGGGTTACAAAAGAGTCAGACATGGTTTAAGGATTGCTGCTGCTGCTGCTAAGTTGCTTCATTCGTGTCCGACCCTGTGCAACCATTCTTAGAAATTTGATTAACATTTCATATTTTTCTAGCTTATAAAAACCTATTGATGTTTTAAAAATCTGTGTTAATCTTATAGTATTCTCAGGCTAAATTGCCCAGGTTAGTTATTTAAATATGCTTGCTTATCTCATAGGAAAAAAAATGTTAATGTTATTCATCTTTATATATTCCCATATAGTATTTTAATACATAAGATTTTTTTCTCTAGTCCTTATGAATTAATTTTAATATGCATGTACTTGGATGTCTATCAAATTATGATTAAAATTCATTTAACATGGAAATGCAGAGTCTAATTGTTAAGGGCAAGGAAATATGAAAGATGCACAGAGGTAGAAAAAATCGCAATGAACTTTGATTTTGCACTCTGATTTTTAAATTCTCCTACTTGGTCCATGACCTGGAATTAGTCCCATAACTTATAAATACTACTTTCCTTATCTGGAAAATAGAGAAGAAATCAAATTTGATCTTGTGTATATAAAATATTAATTCAAGAATTTTGGAGTATTGTTTTTGAAATGTCTTCAGTTCAGTCCAGTCGCTCAGTCGTGTCCGACTCTTTGTGACTCCATGAACCATAGCACGCCAGGCCTCCCTGTCCATCACCAACTCCCAGAGTTCGCCCAAATTCATGTCCATTGTATCGGTGATGCCATCCAACCATCTCATCCTCTGTCGTCCCCTTCTCCACCTGCCCTCAATCTTTCCCAGCATCAGGGTCTTTTCAAATGTCTTAGAAAATTACAAAATGCAGTAGCTATATTTTATCATTTCACACTTTACTCACTATTGATATAATTTATGGTATTTACTTACTGAAGTCCATGGATCTTAGTAGATAAAGAATTACTTTTGAGGAAAAGTTATACCATTTGTATTCCCTATATATTTATTGATTGCAGTTCTCTGGATTTTAAAGTGGTTTGTATATGAAGAGACAACATAAAATTGAGGTCTTCATCTGATATTTTTAATTTCAAAGATGACTGTTTAGTAAATGGTTCCTATGGAAATAATACATTTTCAGGGTCACCTCATGAGTATATTTGTCACTGCCACTCACTAGTGAGAAAGATATTTAATAGATGTTACATTTTCGTAAATTTGAGTAGTTCAAAACTCATCACATTTTTCAAATGCTATTATTGTAAAAATCATGTGTACATACTTTTCTAAGACTAAGTTAGAGAATGTCCAACTCTGGTGCTCATCTGGTGAGATTTTACTAAATAGTCAACACCTTCACATTGCCCCCAAATCATAGAGAAACATCAAAAGACTCAGTTAAAAAGCAGTCTGTCATTTTCAACTAGAATATGAAGAAATTATGGAGTTAATAACCATCTAGTAGAGGGAAAGTGATCCCCAATTCTTCTGAACTTCAGTGAAATATTTAACAAACTCATTTCTCTTTTTTTGATCAATATTTTTATTGAAGTATAGTTGATTTACAATGTTGTGTTAATTTCTGCTGTAAAATGATTCCGTTATACATCATTTTTTATATTCTTTTCCATTATGGTTTATCATAGGATATTAAATATATTTTTCTGTGCTATATAGTAGGACCTTATTGTTTATCCATCCTATATATAAAAGCTTACATCTGCTAACCCCAACCTCACTGTTCACCCCTCCTTCAGCCACTTGTCCCTGGGCAACCACTGCATCTGTTCTATATGTCCCTGATTCTGTTTCCATTTCATAGATAAGTTCATTTGTGTCGTGTTTCAGATTCCACAAATAAGTGACATCATATGGTATTGGTCTTTCTGACTTACTTCACTTAGATGAAACCCCTAGTTGGATGCATGTTGCTACGAATGGCATTATTTTGTTCTTTTTGTGGCTTAGTAGTGTTCCATTGGATATATGTACCACATCTTCTGTATCCATTTGTCTGCTGATGGATGTTTAGACTGTTTCCTTAACTTGGCTTTTGTGAATAGTGTTACTGTGAACATAGGGGTTCATATATCTTTTTGAATTATAGTTTTATTTGCTTATATGCCCAGGAGTGGGGTTGTTGGATCATGTGGGAATACTGTGTTTAGCTTTCTGAGGAAACTGTGTACTGTTTTCCAGTGGCTGCACCAACTTTCATTCCTACCAACAGTGTAGGAGAGTTCCCTTTTCTCCACATCCTCTCCAGCATTTATTATTTGTAGATGTTAATGATAGCTATTAGTGGCTCAGATGGTAAAGCGTCTGCCTACAATGCAGGAGATCTGGGTTCAATCCCTGGGTTGGGAAGATCTCCTGGAGAAGGAAATGGCAACCCATTCCAGTATTCCTGCCTTCAAAATCCCATGGATGGAGGAGCCTGGTAGGCTACAGTCCACGGGGTCGCAAAGAGTTGGAGACGGCTGAGCTACTTGACTTTCTTTCACTTTCACTTTCTATTCTGACCCATATGAGGTGCTACCCCATTACAGTTTTGATTTGCATTTCTCTAATATTTAGCAGTGTTGAGCATCTTTTCATGTGCCTATTGGCCATCCTTGCTTCTTATTTGGAGAAATGTCTACTTAGGTCTTCTGCCCGTTTTTCATTGGGTTGTTTCACTGTTGCTGTTACTGAGCTGTATGAGTTGCTTATATAATTTGGAAAAAAGCCTATGTCTGTCATATAGTTTGCAGATACTTTTTCCCATTCCTTAGGATTTATTTTTGTTTTGTTCATGTTTTATTTCACCCTTTTGCTATATAAAACCTTGTAAGTTGTTTAGGCTCATTTGTTTATTTTGTTTTTATTTCTATTGCCTTGGGAGACTGACCTAAGAAAACAATGGTACAAGTTATGTCAGAGAATGTTTGACTGTGTACTCTTCTAGGAGTTTAATGCCGTCATGTTTTGTATTTAAGTCTTTAAGCCATTTTGAGTTTATTTTTGTTCATGGTGAGAAAGTTATGTTCCAACATCTTTAATTTACATGTGGCTGTTCAACTTTTCTAACACCACTTGTTGAAGAGACTTTTTTCCATTGTATATTCTTGCCTCCTTTGTCGAAGACTAATGGACTATAGATGTGTGGGTTTATTGTGGCGCTCTCTGTTGTGTTCCTTTAGTCTGTGTTTCTTGGTGCCAGTACCGCACTGGTTTTGATTACGGTAGCTTTGTAGCATTGTCTAAAATCTGGAAGCAGGATGCCTCCTGCTGCTTCTTTATCCTCAGGACTGCTTTGGCAATTCTGGGTCTCTTATGATTCCATATGAATTTTAGGATTATTTATTCTAGTTCTTTGAAAAATGTCATAGGTAATTTGATAGGGATCAGATTAAATCTGTAGATTGCTTTGGGAAGTATGACCATTTTAACAGTATTAATTATTCCAATATACACACACGTCTTTTGAGTCATCTTCAGTTTTCCATATTAGTGTTTTACAGTTCTTAGCATGTCTTTCACTTCCTTAGTGAAGTAGCAAATTCATTTCTTTTCATTATAAAGGACCCATTACTTTATTCTCTCATCCAGTCCACTATTCCATATTTCAGAAATAGAAAAAACTTCTTTCAGTGTAAACTTAAAAGACAAAAGGAATTCCCTGGCAGTCCAGTGATTAGTGCTGTGCTCTTTTATTGGAGGTAGCACAGGTTCAATCCTTGGTCAAGGAAATAAGATCCCACATGCCACACAGCAAAAATAAATAAATGAATAAAAACACAAAAGGTTTGCACAATAGCACTGTTTCTCTTTTCATTTATTTTCCTGGTTTGTCATGCTCCTGTAGTCTAAGTTACCTACTCAACAACAAAGTCAAAGATTTTATTTAGAATTTAGCTGATTTTCTTCTTTTAGGATAATCACTGAATAGGTCCTAATAAGAAGAGAAAAACCTAGGATTTCATTCTATTCACTGTATCCTATTTATTCTTCTGTTTATTCATTCAACAAACGCTTGTTAAGCTCTAGCTTTTCACAGTCATTGCTGTCCACCAGGACTACAAAGATGGATATGACAATAGCCAGGTTCTTGAGGAGTTTGCATCTAGGAGGAGTTTTACATAAATAAACAAGTAATTGTAAGACAGTATGAATAGGATGAGTCTGTAATAACCATGGTGTTGGCACTAAGTCAGGAGAGTCAGAGGAGGACACACCTGAATTTTCTTAGGTGTGTTTCTAATTAAATAATTTTATTCCTCTTTTTAGGGGTGGTAATTTCTCTCATCAGAAAATAATATTGAAATCTACTGCTTATTAGTCAAAAATATTGTGTTCATTTTTAATTATAATATGATTTTAAAATTCCATAAATTACAGGAGAGGGAATGGCTGTTCAGTTCAGCAAATAGTGACTACCCATATGTGACAGGCATCCTGATAATTATTTGGGATGTAAAAATGAGGATACAAATGTTTATACCCTTAAGTTTATAGTATAGACATAATGAGTGATTTGTTAGTGAATATCTATAACAGTGCAAATAAAAATATGTACAAAGCTCAGAAAGAGTACAAAGGTAGGTGGGTTTGATTCATTGCAAAGAGCTTAGGGGTTGCCTCACAGAAAATGATGTCTGCGAGAGTTTTGAATGTTGAATAGACTTTTGTTAGGTGAACAATTAAAGAGAGCCATAGGAAGAAGAAAATAACAATATGCAAAAGCACAATAATGAACATACCTAGGAAAAGATTTATATGCCATCTCAGCGTAGGTTAATATTTCACCTTCAGTGGTATCAAGTATGAGAAGTACTGAGTAAAACAAATTGTAATTATTGATTGTGAATTATGAATTGATGAATTAATGATAATGATAATTATTTAGGCTTGTAGCAAACATTAGAGAATAGTGTATGGTCATATATCCTCAAACAAAAGCATATAAATGCATGAATACCTATATATAGGTATAGTTTTTTCATGTAAGTTTTAACCAATTAGGTGTCAAGATTTACTCTATGATTGATGTTTTCTTTACTTGTATATTCCTAGAACCTAAAATGGTGCCAGGCAAATAATAGGCACTTAGTAAATACTTAGTGGCTGGTTGGGTGGGTGGACGGATGGATAGATGGGTACACTTCAGAAATTTAAAGGTGAAATTTGAATTTTCTGAATTCCTCTTTTCCAATATAGCCTACTTGATGCTAATCGGACTGATTTTTTTTAGTTTTTGTTTGTTTATTCACTAAGTCATGTCCAAACTCTTTTTGCAATCCCATGGACTGTAGCCCGCCAGGCTCCTCTACCCAGGGAGTTTTGCAGGCAAGAATACTTGAGTGGGTTGCAATTTCTACCTCTAGGGGATCTTCTCACCCCAGTCATCTCCTGCATTGGCAGGCAGATTCTTTACCACCAAACCACCAAGGAATCCCAATAGTTTACCATTAAAGCAAAAAGAAATAACTTTTCCAGTTTCTGGATAAAATTTAAAACACATGTACATGTTAGGGACAAAATCAATGTCTTTTTTGTAATGATTTCATCTATAAATGAACCTAAAGAATCAACAAAAATAATAGACACCTCAGATATACAAAATAAATCATTAGTATTTTAAAAGTGAGCAATTTCATTTGACATCGAAACAAGCGTGAAAATATTTTAATTAACTTTTCTAGCTCTAGATTCAGAGAAGGCAATGGCACCCCACTCCAGTACTCTTGCCTGGCAATTCCCATGGACAGAGAAGCCTGGCAGACTGCAGTCCATGGAGTTGCTAGGAGTCGGGCACAACTGAGCAACTTCACTTTCACTTTTCACTTTAATGCATCGGAAAAGGACATGGCAACCCACTCCAGTATTCTTGCCTGGAGAATCCCAGGGACAGGGGAGCCTGGTGGGCTGCCATCTCTGGGGTCACACAGAGTCGAACATGACTGAAGCGACTTAGCAGCAGCAGCAGCTCTAGATTATATCTAGTTTTGGCAAAGAGATGTCAATAGTCTGTTTGGACATAAAGAAAAATCTATTCTACTAAAGTTGACTTATGGTCCTGCATTACACAAACAAGAGTAGAGTGGGAATTCTTTCTTTCTCAGTCAGCACTGATTCTAGGAAGCAATGGAGACAGGATAAAGAAGGATACTGTGCCCCCGGCTACTTTATAGCAACTAATTGAGCCAACCCCTAATGGTCCTGTGATTTTACAGAAGACATTTTCTTAGAAGAAATTACTATAGTGCCCAGAAAACATCCCACTTCTGATTACTAAGGATTCAACATATCCAAGCAATCATGTGTAGGCACCAGAGATCCTGAGAACATTCTTGAAATTATTTTGAAACTCAAGATTGATGTAGCAAGACTTATGTAGAAATCGCAGAGTCTAAAAGAGACTTATCTAACATCCTTCCATTAAAAAGCTTCCCTCATTACATGATGCTTCATGTTTTCCCCCGTCTAAGTTTTGAATCAAGGCTTATGGTTTTCAACAAATATAAGAAGAAAGAAAGTTGACCTATCTATGAAGATCTTCTATAGATGTGTTGAATTATGAGATTATTCACAGCCCATTAGGCACCCCCCCAACCATCTTTTAATAATTATGCATTTAGTTAGTAAAATAGCAAGAAACTGTCCAGGAAACCAACATTGTGACGTTGTCTGGCTCCTGGCATTTCTCCATTTGAGCAGATTGAAGTTATTGCTTTTACTGGTTGCTACCTCTTTATTGGCTTTTCTAAAAGGGGCACAAGATTAACTTTGTCCAAATCACTTGGGGAGCATTTTAAAGATGCAGCTTCCTATGCCCCGAGACCTGCTGATTCCAAGGTTCTGGAAGTAGTATTGGGAATGTATGTTTATGTAATTTTAAAACTTGTAAAAGCAATACACACACATGATAAAAAATTGAAATATTTATAAGCATAAAAACCTCTTGTGTCCTGCCCCTGTTATCTTAGTTCAACAGCTCTAGAAATAACCTCCATGTACTTTCTTTTAGAAAGAGATGAAGCTTTAACTCCTGTATCCCTCACCTGCTCTCTTCCAGTTTCCCAACTAAGTTTTATAACTACTTTCGGTAATATTTGTACAAGTTTTGCATTATCAAAGTTCTGTTAACTTGTTTGCTGACCCCAGTGGTGGTATATTGTTAATACATTTTTTTTCCCTGTAAATGGCTTTGTGGAGTTTTACTTTGTCTTTCTTTATTCTTTTTTTTTTTTTTTGGCAATATCTTTCTTAAAATGATGCTTTTCCCCTCTGACTTCCATGGTGGCTCAGAGGTAAAGAATCCACATGCAATGCAGGAGACATGGGTTCTATCCCTGGGTTGGGAAGATCCCCTGAAGAAGGAAATGGCAATGCACTCCAGTATTCTTGCCTGGAGAATCCCATGGACAGAGGAGCTTGACAGACTACAGTCCATGTGGTCCAAGAGTTGGACATGACTTAGCAACTAAAGCACTCCTTTTTCCCTCAAAGCACAAACATATTAGGTTCTTAGAGGGGCCTCGTTTTTCTGGCATCATTTGTCCTCGTGCTTCTCTCTGGGCTGGCTTCTTTCTACTGTGTCTCTCCCAAGCAGAGTGCAGGCTTCCCTGGTGGCTCAGATGGTGAAGAATCCACCTGCAGTGCAGGAGACCTGTGTTTGATCCCTGGGTTGGGACAATCCCCTGAAGTACGAAATGACAGCCCACTCCAGTATTCTTGCCTAGAGAATTCCATGGGCAGAGGAGCCTGGCAGGCTACAATCCATGGGGTCACAAAGAGTCGGAAGCAGCTTTTGCTTCACTTTACTTCAAGCAGAGTCCACTGTTATCTGTATCCATATCTTCTTTTGTCATGGATACTCATTTTATGCCAGCACAGTGCCCATGTGTTTTGCAATCTTTGATTGTCTATATTTAAAAGTTAAATACTGAACAGGTGGCTTGGGAGTTCTGCATCTGTGACAAGGTTTGAAGACTGGTCACATTTTACCTGAGGCTCTTAGGCAGGAGTGGAATAGAAAGTCCATTAAATAGTTTCCTTTTTTTTTTTTTTTTTTTTTGTAGACAGCCTCATCTCTGACTTGAGGTAGGTGGTAATAGCTTTCCATGAAGATGTAGCAGAACAGATCATCTGTATACTGAATTAATTGTCCAAAAAGATTGTTCAGGTTTTTGTGCAACAACATGTGGAAAAATCCTGAACTAACTTTTTGGCCAACCCAATGCTTGTATCTGATGCTTCCTAATCCTAAGCCTTTCTACGATTTTGCAAAGCAACTGAGAGTCCTTGTCCATGTTTCTCTTTCCTCCAAAAGCATACTAGAACAGAAATCAGCACATTCTTTCTATAAAGGGTCAAGTAGTAAATATTTCGGAGAAGGCAATGGCAACCCACTCCAGTACTGTTGCCTGGAAAATCCCTTGAACAGAGGAGCCTTGTAGGCTGCAGTCCATGAGGTTGCGAAGAGTCAGACACGACTAAGCGACTTCACTATCACTTTTCACTTTCATGCGTTGGTGAAGGAAATGGCAACCCACTCCAGTATTCTTGCCTGGAGAATCGCAGGGATGGGGGAGCCTGGTGGGCTGCCATCTATGGAGCCGCACAGAGTCGGACACGACTGAAGAGACTTACCAGCAGCAACAGCAGCAGTAAATATTTTAGACTTTGTGGACCAGGTGCTCTCTGTCACAGCTGTTGATCTCAGTCAAAGTGAAATAAATATGGCTGTGCTCCAATAAAACTGTATTTACAGATACAGGCAGCAGCAGGCTTTGCTTCGTGGGCCATAGTTTGCCAGCCACTTCTCTAGAATATATCTTCCAAAGCCATAATACATCAGTTATCGTGTCTTTATCCACATTCCATATTCTAAAATTCTCTTGAGCTGTCTTGTTTTATAAGGGCCCCTCTCTGTCACAATTGTTCCTCTTCTGTTCTCTTCATTGCTGTAGGTTTATTCATTTTAAAGTCACTGTTAGTATATACTTTACTGAAGTAGAGTTGACTTACAGTGTTTCACGTGCACAGCAGGGTGATTCATTGATACATACACATATATATTTTTATTTTTGAGATTATTTTCCATTATAGGTTATTACAAGATCTTGACTCTAGTTCCCTGTGCTGTACAGTAAACCTATGTTGGTTTTTGCATATCTTTTTTTTTTAAGATTTTTAAGTCTTTGTCAAAGGGGATCACTGCATATGTTCAGTCCATCATCTTGAACTACACATCTTTGAATCTGCATTATTATAGCTACTGAAGTCTGAGAACCACCACAAGCATTGGTAGCAGGAAGTCTCCTTTTCCACTTACTGTACAGATCAGTAAACCCTCTCCATCCCAGCCTGACCCTCTCTTTAACAAGCCTATGCTCAGAATTGCTTTGAAAGAGTATTTATGAATATTCCTGGGGACTAACTTTTGGGATAGAATTGGTGGCTAGTAGAACAAAGCAGATTAATCTTTATCTTTTATGTCAGGTCAAGGCATCGAACTATGAGCAATTTCTCATTCTTTGAGGTTTTAACATTCTGGGGTGCTCTATCTCAGGATTGATTCTATGAAATCTCAGTTACTTTGCTTTCTAGCGAACAGCAAAGATTAACCTAGGGCCATGAGTGCTCTGTGGACAGATGACTGCCAGACTCTCAACATGACAGCTATTACACTTTAAGGGGCCCCCTTCGGTGCTCAACGGTAAAGCGTCTGTCTGCAATGCAGGAGACCCGGTTTCGATCCCTGGTTTGGGAAGATCCCCTGGAGAAAGAAATGGCAGCCTACTCCAGTACTCTTGCCTAGAAAATCCCATGGATGGAGGAGCCTGGTAGGCTACAGTCCATGGAGTCGCAAAGAGTTGGACATGACTGAACTACTTCACTTTCACTTTCAGTAACAAATCTCCTCTTCATGGTTATCCAATGGTTTTCCATCCCACTCTACCACAGTGTTCTTTGGCCTTCCATAACCATTATTAGCTTCTTAGCAGTTTGATAAAATCCTGGAGTTGTTCATTAAACATCTCCTGGGAAAAACCTATATGAATGAGAAAGCTTAAGAGTCAGTTCAGAAGTGTTTTATGTGTCTCATTTTCCTACCTCATAATCAACTTATGCCTAGGGCAGACTTCCTTTTGAATTTTGAGCAAACACTTGGTCTTTCCCATGATACCTCTCTTACTGACTTGCTGCCTTATAAAAACATTCTAGTAAATCAGCCAGTTCTTCATTACCACCCACCTCCACAGATAAGTGTTCATATTTAGGTGATGTGAACCACATAGATGGTCCTGTCAATTGCTAGAAGCAAATTAACGCAATATTATTTTTTCTATTATTTGAAGTATCTGTTTAGTTTTCTAGTGCCACATCACAAACCATACACAAACTCGGTGCTTTAGAAGCACAAACAAACATTTGCTCATGATTAAACTGGCTTAGAACTCAACATTCAGAAAACTAAGATCATGGCATCCAGTCCATCACTTCATTGCAAATTGATGGGGAAACAATAGAAACAGTGACAGACTTTATATTCTTGGGCTCCAAAAGTCACTGCAAATGGTGACTGCAGCCATCAAAATAAAAGAAGCTTGCTTCTCCCTTGGAAGAATATCTATGACAAACCTAGACAGTGTATTAAAAAATAGAGACATCCCTTTACCAACAAAGATCCGTATAGTCAAAACTGTGGTTTTTCCAGTAGTCATGTATGGATGTGAAAATTGGAATATAAAGAAAGCTGAGCACCGAAGAATTGATGCCTTTGAACAGTGGTGTTGGAAAAGACTCTTGAGAGTCCCTTGGACTGCAAGGAGTTCCAACCAGTCCATCATAAAGGAAATCAGTCCTGAATATTCATTGGAAGGCCTGATGCTAAAACTGAAACTCCAACACTTTGGCCACTTGATGCAAAGAACTGACTCGTTGGAAAAGACCCTGATGCTGGGAAAGATTGAAGGCAGGAGAAGAAGAAGGCAATAGAGAATGAGATGGTTGGATGGCATCACTGACTCAGTGGACATCAGTTTGAGCTAACTGCTGGAGGTAGTAAAGGACAGGAAAGCCTGGCTTGCTGCAGTCCATGGAGTCACAAAGAGTCAGACATGACTGAGAAACTGAACAATAACAAATACTTTCTTGCCTAGAATGGACTGTAGTCTCATCTGCTTGTCTCACACTGGGACTCCAGTGCACCCACCATCACCAGGAGCTCCGCTGGGGCTGGGATGTGCGAGGTGACTTCATTCACTGCTGATGCCTCTGCTGGGATGGATGCGACTCCTCGGGGCTGGCATAGAATCTCTCTTTCCACATGGTCTTGACTAACGGGGTGGCTGAATGGTTTCTATGGTGGCTTAGGGCTCTAAGACACCAAAAGAGAAAGCTGTCAAGCCTTTCAAGGCCTAGCCTGAAACTGGCACAATGTTATAAAATCAAGTCACATGTCAGCCCAGATAAAAAGGGAAGGAAACTAGGCCCCACATTTTGATGAGAGAAGTGGCAGGGAGAAAAACATGCCCCTTTCCATCTCCTGCAGTTTCCTTCCTGTGGCTTCTTTGTTTCAGAATTCCTTGAGTTATTCAAGTTCCCTGAGAAAAGTATCTTTGACTTTCGTGGGCACTCTACCTTCTTACAGTCTTCTGGGAGGTGTTGATAATGCTTTTGCCTTCCAGCTCTCTACTGTGCTATGAATAAATAATAGTGAATTATAATGTTACATCCAGAGATTATGAGCAGCAAAATCACCAGGCCTCTAGCTCTGTCTTTCTAATAAAAATAAAGGAGGTGGTCTCGGCAATTTATTTTGAAAGATCTTCAAAATATTTACTCAGATCCAAGTTAGATTAAGTTTATAAATGATCCCTTGATATTAACATCATTTTTGCCTTTTTTAGACATTTATGAGCTTTAGATGCTTCCAAAGAATTTCATACCCAATAAAACCTAGAAAATAAAATTGAATTTCTAGCCAACTGACCAATGCTAATATCTCCAGCAGAGAAGAAAAAAACTTTGTTTGTTTTTTTGTCACAATATATTTACTCTTGGTTCTTTCTAAGCACACCTGAGTTTCAGAACTTCATTCTGTTGAAATCCTGATAGTTCCACTGCTAGTGATGGCACCCCACTCCAGTACTCTCGCCTGGGAAATCCCATGGATGGAGGAGCCTGGTGGGCTACAGCCCATGGGGTCGCGAAGAGTTGGACACAACTGAGCAACTTCCCTTTCACCTTTCACTTTCATGCATTGGAGAAGGAAATGGCAACCCACTCCAGTGTTCTTGCCTGGAGAATCCCAGGGACAGGGGAGCCTGGTGGCCTGCTGTCTGTAGGGTCACACAGAGTCAGACATGACTGAAGCGACTTAAGCAACAGCAGCAGCAGCAGTGATATATCCTTCAGATCAATAACAGGACATCTCACAGCGGGTGTTGGAGCCACAGTACATAATTCTATCCACTATTCTTCTTTCATATTGATACACAGATGATACGGATGTCATAGTTGATAAAATACTTGATCTTGGCTACAAACCAAACCACTTGAAAAAATTTATTGTACCGATTCTCAAAATCACACCGTGTTTCAATAACTCATTTAGTTTGTGTTGTTATTTTTAAAAAGGAATTTGTAACCCAAATAAATGCCATTGCAGTATTTCTTTTGTTTTTTTACAAACTTCTATCTTTTCTCTAATTGTGAATGCCTATACAGTGCTCTTTATACTGTCTTCATAAAAAATCATAATTTAGATAAAAGCTCACTTGAGAAGGGATAACTACTGTACAAGTCCTATCCTAGTTCTCATCTGTGCCCCAGGATTAAGAACGTGATTCCCATTTTAACAAAGATGTAGCAAAGTTTGCTGCTATTTTTTTCTAGCTTCAGTACTGAGATCCATTTGGATGTCATACAGTATTGTGATATTCATGACCATATTCATGACCATTGTGTCTGCTAACATCATGGCAGTCAGTGCAGTTAAGTGTGCTTTGTCACCTATTATTTGTTAGCTATTCTTCACCAAAACTTTACATGAATTTGCAGTACAGGTTCACTGGCCCACTAGGAGCTCAAGGAGAAAGTGGGAGGAGCCTCCACTAGGCCTGAGAGCAGAGCTCAGGATAGTGCTCGATATCCTTATACCAGGGATGTTGTTTAGAGTACCCTTATTGGATACAAAATTGGCATTTTAAAAGTTGAAACGTTTGTTATTTACGTTTAACAGAAATGGACTGGAGATTATAAGGTTAACATTTTTTACACTTGCTCTGTGGAGGAAGTTGTTGGGTGTCAGTATATTTATTAGTGAAAGGTGTTCAGCCTAAGTTAGATGCATTTGAAATAAAGGTATTATCTAAATGCAATTAATAAGTTTTATCTTTTTAGATCTGAGAGAAAGATAGCCAAAACTCTTGCATATAAGTGAACTAAAAGTATCCAGATAGATAACAGAGATTTACCAGATTCTGAATATGGATTGGCAGATGTGTTCTTATAGACAATGTCAATTCTTTCAGTTCCTGCTACTTTCTCTCCCTTCACTAATTGAACTGTGCCTTTGGTTCATCAGGAAACAATCTGCTTTTATAAAAGATGCTTATTTTTATCTTAGCCATCCAGCAGATGAATTGTAATCTCTTGCTATTTACTACCCTTACCCCTACCCACTATAAGCTCTCTGAGGTCAGGAACTGTGTCTGATTTGATCATTAACCAACCCCCAGGCTTATTTCACTACCAGATATATAGCAAATATTCAACTTGATGAAACAGTGCAGTGAGTCTATGCAGCAGTGATGTGCTTACATGAACTATAGTGGAGGCATGTAATTTGCTGTTATATCATAGATTTCAATTATTTGTTTCTTTTAGATAGTTATCTAAAGCTTTTCTTTTATAGTTTAACCAAACATTTCATTAGATAAATTATCTACATTTAAAGTACTTAGAATAGGATACAACATATGGAATTGCTCAAAATAGTAGTCATTATTAATATATTTTTAGAACTATTTTCTACAAAATTGAAAGAAACCTTAGCATTCTAGGCATAATAGATATATGAAAAGATCTGTGAACAGCTTAGATTCTTCCCCCTTTGTACCCAGAAACGAAAATGATTCTGCCTGAATACATGACAAAACAACTCTTGCTTCTTTAAATAGTTTTTGATTTAAAGAAAATAACCAAAATTTTCAGAATTGCGGTACCATGTTGACAACCTTTATTCTGTTCATAGACTGACAGCTGAAATACTATAGTCAACCTCTTATGTGTGCACATACAACTGAAACTTATGCTGTGTACCTTTGGGGTATGCCATAGGATCCCTGGTGGCTCAGTAGTAAAGAATCTGCCTGCCAATGCAGGAGATGCAGGTATGATCTCTGTGTCAGGAAGATCCCTTGGAGAAGGAAATGGCAACCTGCTTCAGTGTTCTTGCCTGGGAAATCCCATGGACAGAGGAGCCTGGTGGGCTATAGTCCATGGGCTCCTAAAAGAGTCAGACATGACTTAGCAACCAAACAACAGCAATGAGGGTTCTAACACATCTGCTAGACATATTTTAGGAGAGTCAGTAACCTAATCTTCATTTGTTTAATGATGGTTCCTCGTTTTTCATTTATTATAACCTCTTCAAAAATAAAAGCATGTCAGTCTTGAATCACAGCAAATGAAAAGCCTAGGAAGGGTAAGGTAGTTGGAAAATGTATGAGGCAAGATGTAAATATTTCTGTTGAGAGAATAATACACCTGAATTAAATAGGGTGATGGTATATATTCCTACAGATTGTCACATGGGCTTGTAAGTGTTCAATGAAGAGTCTGATTGTAGATACACACACATATATATCATCATCTACAGATATATGTGCAATGAAAGTGAGAAAAAGAAGCCATAAATATGTCTTTCATTGTTTCGTCAGCTTAGATCTGAGTTCATAATTATATATCTCTTAGCATTCTAAGCCAGAAGACTTTACTGAAGTCAATAGGAGATAAATTACCATGCAGACCTTTGTTTATAAGTGTATTTCTTCTGGTTTTTGCAAGCTGCCAGTGAAATTAGAGATGAAGTGTGCTGGAGTCTGCAAATATCAAAACTGCTACAGCTGCAGAGACATTGTTCCTGTCTCTGGTGTAATAGTGTGCCTCTCACATGCTCCAGCTGAGGATTTGCATGAACTGACAAGAGCACACACAGTAAATCTTGTGTCATCATCTGATTTACTACTTTGTTTGAAATATCCAACTCTGTAAGGTGAATTTTGCGTTTCTTAAGGGTGAAAACTATTGTCAGAAGGAAAATATTTCACCACATATATGAGATATTGACAAAAGAAGTGGGAACTTTGTTTTGTGAAGTCAAGATTAATAACCTGGAAATGTCTCTCTCCATATCAACACCTTTGTATGTTTCCTCTCTTTGTTTTGAAGTGTTGGGCCCTGAAACTTTCACTTCTTTTGCTTCTTTCTTTATTTTTTCCTATTTTTTCACCTGAAAAAAAGGACACGGGATATATTTTCTTCCATTTTCTTAGAATGAAAATTTTTTCCATGGGAAAAACTGACTTAGATTTTTCCATCTCTGAATTTATTAGGAAGCACTTAATATTCTTTTTAAATTAATTTTTATTATTTTGTATTGGAGTATAGTTGATTTACAATATTATGTTAACCAGATATATAGCAAAGTGATTCAGTTATACATATATCCATTCTTTTTCTGATACTTTTCCCATATAGGTTATTACAGAATATTGAATAGAGTTCCCTGTGCTATGCAGTAGGTCTTTGTTGATTATCTATCTTATATAAAGCAGTATGTATATGTAAATTTACTTTTAACCATGATGATAGACAAACAGTATATTGCAGCACTGGCATTTTCTCAGAGGAGTTTCTCATGGGTTTGTATGAAATTGTAATGCTGGATTAGCACGTAAAAGCTTTAAAGTGTTACAGTAATGAGCTTAAAGTGTGTATGTGGGGGTGTGTTTGTGTGGTGTGGTATGGTGTGTGTGTGCGTGCATGTGTATGGGTAGGGGGGAGGGACTTAGATGCAGCAAGAGCCAAGAGTCTGGGTTACAGGCATCCAACCTGCACACAGGGAACATTCCTGGAAAATAGGGTCCAGGGACTTTCTGGTCATTGACATCTGCCCACAGCTACATCAGTGGTGACAGGTGTAATCTCAGAATTTACAAAGTAAAACCTCATATATAAATTAAGAAGTAGGAAATTGCTTTCCATGTTTTTCATCAAAGCTGAGTCCTTGAGAATTTTTTTAACAAAATGCAAAGGTCATTTTTCCTTTGGGGGAAAAAAAAAACCTACCTGCCATTTCCTAGAGAAAAGGTGACATTTTTCTATGAAAAGGAGACATTTTGCCCAGAGGCAAGTGCAGGCAGTTTCTGGGATTGCCTGACAGTGAGTTTACATAAGAGCAGCGCAAGATGCTGTGCCTCTGGCAGAAATGACATTTTCCTCCCTGTTCAGTGTTGCAAATTCTAAAAAATACAAGTCTGATTTTTCTGTGGTAATTCTCCTGGTCTCTTATTGATGTGTGCAGCAGCATCACTAATTAATGTTATGAACACACAATGTGCTGAGACGAGCAGGGGTTGTACAAAGATGGCAGGCTGGCAACTGAGCCCTGAGACTGAAGTCCAGGGATTTCCACGAGACTTCTGTCACTGATTTCTATCACTGACACATCTTGTTCTGTTTCACAGTCCCTCTAGCACCTCATTGCACAGCAACAGTATTCCCCTCTATTAATAATTATTCAAAATAGGTATATCCACCTGCTAATTCATTTATTCAGTGAGCTTTATAATGGGATGTTGAGGGATACCCTTTATTAAGTTGGCGCTGAGGCCTATAAGCCCTTGGGGCTGCTATGGAACGACCTCACCACAATCAGCCACTCCACTCTCACTCTAGTCTGTATAAAGAGAAGCTGGAGAGGGGAAAGGAGAGCCTCCAGAATAGCTGTCTTTATGTGAGAGTCAGTGTTTGTGTGTAGAGGTAATCCCATGATCTCCACAAGAGAGGGGTGTCTCCTGTCCCCATCTCAATCCAAGTGAAGGGGATGCCCTAAGGGCACCATTCACTGAAACTAGAATTGCTTGAAAGAAGGAGAGTTGATGGTTTGATCCCAAATCAGACATCTGCTTGGGGTCAGTGACTTGCTTCCTTTGCCAGTCAGAAGAAGAAAGAAGTGAATCGGGAGCTGGCAGGATAGTGAGAGGAAACGCAGGGAAACCGCTGCAGCCTAGTATCCGCATGGCAAGGTTGTGCAGGTTTTCTGTGGCTGAAGTGATCGTGAGGCAGAGACCTTGACTGAACGCAGCTAACTTTCACATACCACTCAAGAGAGCTGCTACCAGTCAAGGAAACCCAGTACCAACAGGCTAGGCAGTGCAGGCTGGGCTCCATGGGATGAAGGAGGCCAAGTTTGAGCCAAAAGATGCAGTGACCCTAGGATGAATCCACAGATTGACCCTATGAGAGAGCCAGCCACTGGTTACCTGCCATTTCAGTGACCAGTTACCATTCACTAGACAAACAGCAGCAACTAACACCAAGAAAGAATGCCATTGCAGCTAACTAAATAAAAACCCCTCCTATCTGCATGTAACACACACTGGAAGAAGAATCATACCTTGAAGAATAAAGGAAGAGGTGATGCCCAGAGGTGGGCCATGTCTCCCCCACCTCAAAGCTGTCAGGGTCCCAGTACAAGCCCAGGCAGGTGGTAGGAGGGGAAGAGATTTAAATCAAGTTGAGGCATTAACAAGACTGTGCATGCGATAGCCAAAAGTGACTTAAAAGTTAAGAATTTTCCCAGGCCATTATCAAGGAATGGGAAAGGGACATGAAAATAGTAACCACAGGAAAAAATTACGTCGGATGTTGATTCCCACCTCCACCCCATGTACTAGATGATACTGTTTAATAAACGGGCTGTGTACCCACCGTGCATCAGCCAGCCTTTCATCCTGAGGGCCCGTGGATGAATAAGCCTCTGCCATTAAGGACATGAGTCTGGTAAAGTAGCGGAAGTATGTGAGCAATTTCAAGTTGCACCTGGAGATAAATACTAAAAGGAACGTGTACTGCTGAGGGAGCACAGAGCAGTGAGTCTCCCACAGGAGAAGGGCATATGGGGAGAAGCCAGGAAAGACTTCACAGAGGAAATGTGATTCGGAGACCTGAGGGAGGTTATGAATGTATCAGCCGTGCCTGGTACGGGGAGTATGGTATGCAAAAGTGCAGGCATCCGTTCACTCAGCAGGTGCACATGGGAGCTTTTACTATGAGTCCAGGGTTGTGCCAGATACGATCCCAGTTTATAAACCCAAATCTCAGGGACATGCAAAACCCTGGGCCATTTGTTACACCTTAAACCTAGGAGGCAGCAGAGAAGGAAGATGGAGCAGAAGTTGGAGTGAAAGGCTGCAGAGAGCTTCATGTCGAAGGAAACTATAAAACGTGCTTAGGAGGCATGGAGGGGGTTATGAGCAAGGGAGCAACCTGAGCAAATGTGCATTTTTAGAAAGTTAACACTGTCGTTTGTATAAAGTATGAATTATACAAAAATAGAAGAGAAGTTACAAGATGTGCACGAGCTCTTCCATTTGCCACTGTAAACTCAACTCCTCTGGTTTCCTTCATGGACTCCACCAGCAGGCTTCCTTGCCCTAGAGCGCTCAGCTGGGCTCGGTGTGTGGGAAGAGGCAGCTGGTCATCAGAGAATGAGGTTTTGGTATTTAGTGCCTTGGGTCCTTTGATGCTAGGCTATAGTGTACTGAGTATCCATACTTTTGGAAGTCTCGGCTCTAATGTCCATAGGAGGAGAAAAAGGAAATAAAATGACAAGTATCTGGACAATAGAATCAGTGTTCTTGTCTGAGTGGATGAGAGAGTAAAGAGTCAAGTGTGTTTGTGTGTTTGGCTTTAACACGTGAGCAACTAGGTGGACTGTGGTACCTTTAATACCAAAAGAGAAACAAGTTTAGAGGGTTTTAATGATTCTTAAGGTATGAGGAATAAGGCTAAGTTGGAAAATATGTAAACAAGGCTTATATGTATAAGGTTTATGTCCATCGAGAGCTTCCCTGGTGGCTCAGACAGTAAGAATCTCCCTACAGTGTGGGAGACCCGGGTTTGATCCCTGGGTTGGGAAGATTCCCTGGAGAAGGGAATGGCAACCCACTCCAGTATTCTGGCCTGGAGAATTCTATGGACAGAGGAGCCTGGCAGGCTATAGTCCATGAAATCACAAAGAGTCAGACACAGTTGAGCAACTGTCACTTTCACTTACACCCATTAAGTTCCATATCTGCAAATTCTCATCAAAGACAATGAAGTGCTCGGTTTCACAATTTCCATTTTCTTCACTGAGTGTTTTATGATTCCCATTTTGATTCCTTCTCAGGAAGAAGTGGCAGCAGTAGGGTTCATTTTATATTGCCAGCAAAGTCTATACTGTTAACAACTCAGTGGGATGGGAGAGGGGAGGGTTTAGGTGCCAAAGTCTACAGCATAGAGAATGCATAGTGCTTCAGACCCTGACTAGCTGCCAAGAGGAAGAAGGAGCAGCCTTGTTTTCCATCAAATTCTCCTGGGTTTTTCCAGATGGGAGAACAACCACAAATGAGTGTTATACAGAGAGATTTTGATTTATTTTAAAAATAACTTAATGACAAAGCTACCATGGAATGGAATAGGTTGTCTGGCTAATAATAATATTCATTCACTGAGTGTTTCATGGCACTCTGCCAAACTCTTAAAACATAATATCTCATTTAATCTTTACAATAACCCTGCAATGTAGATACCAATATTTCTAACTTTATTCTAATTCTAATTATTTGAACTTAAGTCCAGAAAAGTTTAGAAACTAGCCCACGCTCACATCGTCAGTACACAGTAAGACTGAGATTCAACCCGTTTACTGACCATTGACCACTGTACCACTGCCTACTGGGAGACCAGTCAGCCCCTCCTCCCCCAGAACTGGGAGTTAAATCAGTCTGAATGAGCACTTCCCAGGTGCCTCTGCTCTGGCTGGAGGCTGAGCCATATGGCTCATAAAGCCGTCCTCTCTCGGGTGTGGTGTCATGTGGTCCTCCTCTTCCTGCGGGCTCTCGCTTTCACCACCACCCCGCAGGCTGTTAACTGTATATACGCTATGTGTGTTTTGTGTATGTATGCATTGAATTTATCTGTTAAACAAAGTCCATATTTTTTATTAACAGGAAAAGATATTTAGGGAAAGTTAGAAAAAAAATCTGTTCCCTTTGCACTAAACCCATATAAACGTCTGCATATCCAATATACCTCTATCTGGCTGGCTAGAAAGAAAACTTCAAGGTCAATGCACAGAAGTCATGATACTTTATGATAGAATGTTTCTCCTTGCCATATGCCTGAAGGTTTTGCTGGGAGAAAGCCGGCATCTAAATATCTTGTAGTCATTTCACATGTTTCACCAGGAAAGATATCTTTTGTTATTAAGAAGTACTGAATTAAAGGTGTTTCAGAACTTCCTGGAAAAAGACCTTTGACATAATGTTTTTCAAGTATGTCACTTAGATAGACAAGTTATCTAAGCACAGAACTTAGAGCTCTGAGAAGATTTCTCATGATTGTTGCAGTTCCGGTGAAACTCTTCTGTGAAAAGAAACCTGTGAATACATAAAACTGGCTGAACTACTTAGACTAAGGTGTAATGAAGTAGGATTGCAGAGCAGGTCTCTGAGGCTCCTAATTCCAAACTACCTCCTGGTTCAGTTTCAAACCTGGGGCAGAAGGACTGTACTGTTAGTTGAGACATGATCCCAAGAGAATTCACTTTTCCATAGGATGTAGAAAGATCTTTTTTGTTTTTGGTAATACATCAGTTCAAACATGTGATGTCTCTTTCGCTCCAAGGAAAAAGCCTAAATGCCCTTTGCTCACATGGCTGAGATGTTGAAGTGGGGAATGAGGTCCTCAGAGAAAAATCACTTACAGGAAGAGGATCATTACAGTTCAATACTGAGAATTTTCATCATACCCTGTTCATTATTATATGAAACCCAAGTATATATCTGATATCCTTGCCCAGTAAACCACTGGCATCATAGTATAAGATAGGTAAGACAGTGACTATAAAAATATTTTGAAAACTGCAAAAATAGTGCTTCAGTTATAAGTTAGTGTCACGGTGATTTTACATTCACAAACATCTTAATATGCCACTTTTCCATTTTAATTCACTGCATTTATGTGCGTGCTTATCTTTTCCCTTCTGGGTGTTGTCAACCTGTCTAGTTAGATTATAGACTCATTAGGTGGAGGCCAGTGGCTAATTCTGTGTTTAGTACAGAAATGATACACTGTGTTGGTATTTATTCATCCATAGTCTTCTGTTCTGGCTCAGCAGGGTGTAACAATACATCTCAGAGCTCACTGGAGTGAAAATTTCCCTGCAGAGGGTGAGAAGAAAGCAAGAAGGGCAAGTAAATTTCCATTCAACACTCAGAGTTCTTTTTAGTAGAGTGATAACTAAGTCACTAAGCTATAGGATGGAAAACCAGCCTGAATAGATGTAAAAGGAAAAAATATGCAGTAGTTGTTTTATGCAGCACAGTTCAATTCCAAAAGAGCTGACAGTTTGTAGAGGAAAAAAAAAGATATGTGTTATTCCATTTGGGGAAAAAAGCAAAGCAAATAATTCATATGTGGAACTTTTATGAGTGTCTCAGAACTGTTTAAGGAAAGATAACTCAGTTTTCCTTGGAGAATAATGGGTGAAACAAGAGTAGGGAAAGTACTAATTTATCTAGTTTATATTGAAGAAAGAAAAAAACATATAACAAAGCTCCAGGATTCAGAGTTCATCAGTTCTGCAGCCAGCATCCCAGATTGCTCATCCGCTATTCAATATAGTTTGTAAAATCTGTAGATATTTTGCAGTATCTATTGACTCTGAGGTTAGAATTTAAGTTCTGCTAAAATTCTTAATGAAAAGAGTTTCGCGGTTTCTTCTTTAGAATTGAATGCCTCTCGATTTGCAATCAACTTTACCACTACTTCTTCCGGAGCTTTACCTGGCTTAATTGACAGTATCTGCTGAGGCAAAGACAGGGAAAACAAAATTGCCTACTTCCCATTGATTCTGTAAGAGTTTGATAGGTTAATAATAGAAAACTCTTTTAGGAACTCTCTTTTCAAAGGGTTACAAGGCTCTTTTTCTTCTCAGCTACTAAGTAAAGCTTCCTTTCTGAAAATGCTATTAGCACCACTCAGAGTTCATAGAAACAAACTTAAGGCTCTCAAATGTTCAAAGAGCTTCTTCTCTAATCCCCTCAGTGTAAATGGGAGGAAGGGTAGGAACTAAGTGCATCTGCATCAACACTGAAATTCAAGATAAAAGATGAATTTTTATTTTTATGTACCAAATTTCATTCAGTTCCATTCAGTCACTCCATTGTGTCCAACTCTTTTCGAACCAAAGAAGCACAGCACGCCGGGCCTCCCTGTCCATCACCAACTCCCAGAGTTCACTCAAACTCATGTCCGTCGAGTCAGTGGTGCCATCCAGCCATCTCATCCTCTATCGTCCCCTTCTCCTCCTGCCCCCAACCCCTCTCAGCATCAGAGTCTTTTCCAGTGAGTCAACTCTTTGCATGAGGTGGCCAAAGTACTGGAGTTTCAGCTTTAGCATCATTCTTTCCAAAGAAATCTCGGGCCTGATCTCCTTCAGAATGGACTGGTTGGATCTCCTTGCAGTCCAAGGGACTCTCAAGAGTCTTCTCCAACACCACAGTTCAAAAGCATCAATTCTTCGGCACTCAGCTTTCCTCACAGTACAACTCTCACATCCATACATGACCACTGGAAAAACCATAGCCTTGTCTAGACAGACCTTTGTTGGCAAAGTAATGTCCCTGCTTTTCAATATGCTATTTAGGTTGGTCATAACTTTCCTTCCAAGGAGTAAGCGTCTCTTAATTTCATGGCTGAAGTCACCATCTGCAGTGATTCTGGAGCCCAGTCTGACACTGTTTCCACTGTTTCCCCATCTAATTCCCATGAAGTTATAGGGCCAGATGCCATGATCTTCGTTTTCTGAATGTTGAGCTTTAGGCCAACTTTTTTACTCTCCACTTTCACTTTTATCAAAAGGCTTTTTAGTTCCTCTTCACTTTCTGCCATAAGAGTGATGCCATCTGCATATCTGAGGTTATTGGTATTTCTCCTGGCAATCTTGATTCCAGCTTGTGCTTCATCCAGCCCAGCATTTCTCATGATATACTCTGCATAGAAGTTAAATAAGCAGGGTGACAATATACAGCC